>JAVHNF010058503.1:0-10219 GCA_034783455.1 Micropsitta finschii
GTAAAGCAAAAGCTATGCACAGAAACAATCAAGGAAGTCATTCCCCGCTTCCCATGATCAAGCAGGCGTTCAGCCATCTCCAGGCAAGTAGGGCTCCAACATGGGTAATGGTTACTTGGGAAGACAAATGCCATCACTCCAAATGTCATCCCCTTCCCTTTTCTCCCGGGTTTATATGCTGAGCACAACACAATATGGTATGGGATATCTCTTGGGTCAGTTGGGGTAAGCTGTCCTGGCTGTATCCCCTCCCAACTCCTTGTGCACTCCCAGCCAGCTTTCTGATGGGGTAAGGAGAAGAAAAGGCCTTGACTTTGTGTAAGCACTGCTCAGCAGTAGTGAAAACATCCCTGTGTTATCAACACTGTTTTCAGCACAAATATAAAACATAGCCCATACTGGCTCCTATGAAGAAAATAAACTCTGTCCCAGCCAAAATCATCACACCTTGCATTGTTTATTTTACTCATTTGGTTGTTGTCTGTGGTGATGGAGGACATATAAGTACTTTAATAAGAGGAGTTTGTATATGCTTGCCGTGGCAACTAGAGCTGTGTGAACCTCTTATTTACAAAATAAAACTCCGATGAGCATCATCTAAATGATGAGATACTGATGAAATCTTTCTTCAGTCTTTACTGTGGCACCAAGAGCTTGTAGTGCTCCACAGTCTGGGAGCTTTTCCACTGTACAATGTGAAAACAGTCTTTAAAGAAGTGGATAAATAAGCACAAAGATGAGTGGTGTTACTTTTTCCATCACTCTTGGATGATGATGCACCAATGATGAAGGAAGAGGAGATCACAGGAAAGCAGGTAGAAAACTGTGGTGCTTTCCAGGCTTCTGCACCTCTTTAGCTTAAAAGATCCTTGGAATGAATAAGAGCTGGGCTACAGCCATTACAATGTGGTTGCAGTGATGATGTTAGTAAGATATATAGCTGCCAAGCTATTATTGAAATTATATAGTCTGCATACCACACTGAGATGAGCCAATATGAAATGTGTACCTTTTAGTCTTTGTTCTTTCCCAGTAACTGTACATATAAGGAAACATAAGACAGAAATGGGGTTTCCTTGGAAAAATTAATTTGAAACCATGGTGCGTATTTGTTAATGATGATGGAAAAAAGGCATACATATAAGGAGAAGGTCAGTGGAGACAACTTCATATCTGTCCCTTTCTCAGAAGGTGTTTAAAACACTCATGGCTGATATAGACATGCCTGAAGTTGTTTAGTGTCTCTTACTGGATTTTTCAAGGTTTCACTCTGAATGAACTTGAAATGCAGTCAGAACTTATTTGCAATCAAAACTGACAACAAGCCCTGCCAACAGCCTGAGCTGCTTCAAAACACAGCACGAGTTTATAGGTTCATAAATATCAGATGCACTGCTTTGAAAACTGTATTGAGCAGTCCCAAATGCCATGATGGCAGCTGAGCAAAGATTCAAAGAGTAATGGGGAAAAATCCGACTGCTTGTGTTTGCGGGGAAATATCTCTCAGGCAGCAAAACCAGAAGACAATATAAGCATAGTTTGTCTGTCGTACATTAAAGAGCAATTTACCCCACACCTGATCTTCTTTTGTTCTGAGAGAATGAGGTGACTCCCTGATAATAAAGCTCCTTATAGCTCGTGAAATAGAAGAGGCAGCCAACGCATTATGGTGTCAATAAGTACTTATCCCAAGAATAAATACATTTTTCACAGTCTCAGTGCTTATTTTCAGTCTTGTTAATAACACAAGCAATATGCCTTTTGTTGGCTGTGCAGCAGAGCTGAAAAAAGAGCAGATTGTGCATCAAGGCACAATTCAAGTTAGGAGGGGTAGAGGAATCGTTGGGTTGTGCTTATTGTTGAATATTGCTTTAGCAGGCTGTACTTCTATGGCTGCTGCTGCTGTCACATTGGTTTGTCCTTTTCTTCTGGCTTGATACTTGAAGTAGTAGATCAGGGTATCAGAAGACCAGGAAAAACCCTCTTTCTCTGTCATGACCATGGTGAATTATAGTTATCTGGCTACTTCCATATATAACATCTTTCACATCACAATTTTTTGTGGGTAGAAATTTTACAGGCTCATGTAAGAAAAGCTTAGAACCTGGAGAAGATTTTTTTGGCTGCCATAAAGTAACTACAATTTCATGCAATAAATTTCACTGGTTTATTGTCTGTGGTTCACTGCAGTTTACATTCTCGATATAAGTGCAGCCCTCAAAATAAACCCTTTGCTTGTCACATTTAAAAAAGAAGAAGAAGAGAAGGGACAGACAACTGTGATAAGCTGAGAATGCAAAGTCTTTGGGATGCAAATTTCTTTGGCCTCAGGTCAATTTTAAGATCAGTTGTGCATGGGCTTGTAATAGAAGGCTGAACCGAGGTTGGAGTTCAAGGATTGTTTTGGGTTCTGATTGTATTGGGTTTTCCTCAGTAGTTCTCAGCGAATTTTTGTGGGCTTTTTTGTTTGTTTTGGTTTTTTGGTTTTGGTTTTTTTTTTTTTTTTTTTTTATTTGCACAATAATAAGCCCTGCCCAAGTGTCAGAGCTGTGCCAAAGCTTGGAGGTGAACTTTGGATCTTGGCTTTCACTTGAATTTCTCTTAATGCTGAAATCTGAAAGACCTCATATCTAAGGTCTCTACATACAAATACTTGTTTCTTTGTAGAAACATGCTTTCTTAAAATTACATTCAGAAGGGAAGATGCATACATATTTTGACATTTATTGGACTTTTATGTTTGAGTCATTCAGTTTATTGGGAATCAACACAGTATCCTGACAAACTGGAAATAATTGTGAAATGGGTTAACTCTAGAGACAGAGAGTCTGAGGAAGGGTGAGGTAGGAGCTGTGTCCTCTTTTGCAGAGACAGTGGAAGTTACTCTGAGTTACTTCTCCTGTTAAAAGTTCTTCAGTCTGGTGAGATTCATGGGTGTCATAAACTGAAGTATGCTGCACTCAGCATGCCTTCACTGTAGTCTATGGGGCTATTCAGCATGAATAAAGGCAAGTGACTGATTTTGTGTAACATAAGCAATTATAGCAGTGAAGGTAAGAGTGGGACTGTAAATAATCAAAGTAAAAACGAAGGCAGAATGCTCTAGAGCTTTTCTCACCTAACAATATAGAAGTGAAGGGCAAGGGTTAGGCAGTATGCACTACTTGAGGAAACTTATTAACTTACTCATTGAGAAGCAAAAGCAAGTGAAAGGAGACCTTCCACATCAGCATTTGAAGCAGTCTGTAGTAGCACTTTTAATGAGGATAAGACCTAAGCAGAAAGAAGGCTTCGTCTTTCTTGAGAAATCATCCAGCAGGGTTGCATGGGTCATAGTGCACATATTGCAAAGACAGTCTTCAGCCAGGAGGTGAGTTTGCATGACTCCGTGCAGAGATGCAGATGCTGGTGCCAGGCACAGCTCTCTGTCACTATGCTGCATGTCACTGCCTCCTTATAACAATTTGATCTTAGCAGGAGACAATGTTTGCCCATCTAAAGTAGGAGTGCAATTCTGGACAGCACTCAGATTCTACCCTGGGTCATGCAGTTGTGCTATAGTCCAGCCTGCCAGCACTGATGTAGTCATGCCAATGTCTTACAGTGTGAATGAAAAGCACTTTGGCATCCTGCTTGAACTCTGAGCTGCCTGTAAAATGTAGATAATATAATTTACCCACTGTACAGTCAATCATTACTGTTGTAATGGCAGTGTATATATAGCAAAAGTATGAATAAAAATCATCTTTTGACAAGCATCAGTTCCTGTTCTAGTAGTGGTTTCAAACTATTGTGAATCTGAATCTGAAAATGTTTGTCTGCATTCCTGGGCAAGGCAGACCTGAGCAAGGGTCAAGGTTTGGCTCAGCAGCTTTTTATTGCCATGTGTGAAAATAAGAACAGATGTGAGGAGAATAGGGAAGTGGGGATTGTAAATTAGGAAGATAACTATCAACATAGAACACCAAGTAACTAGTTCAGAGATTCCTAAGCTTAGGTGCCTCAGTCAAGAGAGGACCTTGTGTCAGTTACAGGTATCTCAAAAGCCCAACTGTGTTTCTCATAGTGTATGTTTGATAAAAATTGATATTACAGCCTCACAGCAATCTGTGAGAATTTTGCTACGGTCTGTGAAGAACTCTGACACACGGCAAAAGTCTGTTACAGAACTGCCCCTTTGTCTGAAATTTCTGGTCTTCTGCAACCACTCCTTCAAGCAATGGGCTAAAATGTAAAAGAAATACTGGAGTGAACGTTATGCAAGTAATGCACTTAAAAAGAAATTTCTTCTTAACATCAAACAGTTAAGGTTTTCCCTGGAGTGCCAGTATTTTCATTCCTTTTTTGTTTTCTTCCCATCTGATTTAATTGTCAGAGATTTAATTATGCAGTCAAATGCCCAATTCCTAAATTTTTGTTAAGACTAGATACCTGGCACTAGTAATACCTTCTGAAGAAGAGCTCAGCTGGCTAATTAAATGCACTGTTAAGAAGTGTCCGGGGAATCTTTTGGATTTGCAAAGTGTTTGTCCCAAAATAATCAAAGAATAGAACAAAGTAATGAGCTTGCATGAGAATTCGGATTCTGCAGTTGTTTTGCTAGTAAGCTGGCTAAGAATATTTCCAATCAAAAGGCATTTAGGTATATATATAAATGAGTATGTATTTATTTTATATATATGCTTTATGAAGTAAAAAGTACGGGAATTGCATATGCCAGTCCACATCTCTGCTATAGAGAGATGCATGCACAATGAAGTGAATGCAGTCCCAAGCATGTACAGTAGTGGCCTATGAAAATATAAGACAGAATTAACAGAGATTGCCTTGCTTAACAGCAAAATTAAAGGTGAAAGGGGACATGACTAAATATTCCAGGACTAGGAGAAGAGGTTAATGCAGGAAGGGAGGTGAATTGAGTAAAAGGGCAAATTTTAGCATTAAAACTAATGGGTCTGAGTTGTCATGAATAGCTATTTAGTCTATAAGTAAGAAAGTTTGTAACCATCAGATAAAGAAAAAGCTTGAATAATAGGGGCCAAAAATAGCTAATTATATTTGGAGATGGGAAATTATGAGAAAGATTATAGTTCATGGGTACTTGGGAATTGAGAGAAAGGACTTGAAATATGAGGACATCACTTGTTCTTGACTGTTCCTGCATGGCTGTTGGTGAAGCCCATTTCAGCTTCTTTAAGTGATTGAGTAGGAGTATCTGGGTACACTCTGCAGATCACCTGTGTTTATACCTTTAAAGCAAGTGTTTAAAATAGTGTGAATTTGTGATATTATTCTAATGCATGCCAGGTCAGAATCTGGCCTTGGGCATCACACAAGGTTAATGAAAATAAACAAATTATTCTCTATTTGGAAACTCTGACCTGTAAAGCCTCCAGTAAAAGTAACTCCCTTTCAGTGAAGTATGCTGTTATATAGTGCAGCTAACAAAATAAAGATGCCAAAACTGGGCCAAAAATTGTTGCAATGAGACAAAGTAATGGTTGATGCATAAATTTTGTTATAAGAAAAAAAAAAACCCAGCGCACACTTATCTTTCTTTCCACTTCAGAATAAAACTCACTACTAGGGAATCAATACATATTTGTCAACCTTCTACTTGATTTTCTTTCATTTTTTTTGTTACCCCTTCTTAAAACTGAGTGCTTTCATTTTAGATAAGAGTTTATGTGGTTGCATTTACTACAAAAAAATGGGAGAAATAAAAGGTTTTCAGCTTAGATGCCTTTTGGATAAATACAAGGAAATTCTCTTCTCTCTTTCCACTTTGAGTTCTGTAGAAAAATAAAAAAGACTGTTGGTTGTGGACATATGGATATGATCTTGCTGACTTGTGTTAATGTGTGCTAATAACATGATGGCAATAGTTCATGAGTGCTGAGAACCACTGTACAGACCTGAGACTTTATGGAACACAGTGCCATAAACACATTTAAATTGTAGTCCCCAAATCACCTAATTTTGAAGTTCTCGGACATTGTTGTTGTATTTTTCTTTTAAAACTTTTGCATAAACTTTTAACAAGTAAAATAATCAGTATATCTAAAAAGTAACATTTCTTCTTTTCAGGTGCTCTGTGATAAAACACCTGCTCTTACTCATCTATACAGCACAACTTGTTAATTCTTGTTGTAATGCTTTGCCTTTCCCCCCCTTGCCAGCCAGCATTATGCAACAGTTGAGTACCTAGTAAATTATGTGGCTGCTTAGGGTACATGAGTGAATTAAACCCTCTGTGCCTCACCTTCAACATCTGCGATTACTTTAAGCTTTTCACTTGCAGTTCACATAAGTCCCAGGAAGAGCTTTGAACAACTTGTCTTTCATGTAAATGTACAGATACAGTGCACGTCAGGATTCACGGACATTTATCATTTCCTGTACAGTTTAAGCAAAGATAATGCAACAATACTAAGGAGTGTTGATTATACAGTGAACTTTACAGTTTGCATTGACTCATCCTATACAGTTTGACTAGATTTCAATCTGGGTTTCCTGAATAATGAAAAAAAATTGCGCAATGAAATACTCTGGTGGTGCATCTGTATCTGTATATGGAATTCCATGCCCAAATTAATTTCTGATTTAATTCCACTGACATTGGACATTGTCAGACTCACACCATGTATGAATTTGGCTTTTTCAGTGTAGCCTGTCACTATTTTCCATTCTATTTTTAATGGAATTGCCATGATATCTTGCTTTGTCTTCTTGCATTATAACTATGCACTCAAAGAATAAAATATGGCATTACAGGGATAAAAACTGAGATTTGCCTGTATATTCAGTGTGTGCAGAAAATATTGACATTTCATTGTGATTGTGTGGGGATAATTTTATAATATATGAAGAACTGGAGGAATTTCATTCTTTAATTGTGCTTCTGGCTTTTTGTATGAAATCATTAAAAAAAAAAGGTTGATCTTTACAACAGGAAAATCTTAGGTCTACGGATTTGAGCAAATGTAGAATAAAAAAAAACAAAAACAAAAACAAGAGTCATGTTAATATTTTATATTTTAGCCAATAACGTTGGAAGGGACAAAACAGAGAGAATTGCCAAACTGAATTCTATTGATTTTTTTCCCTTGACTATAAACCAAGCTTTTGTCTTTCTTGAAATTAAATATATAACATTGGAAAAACTCTGACACTCCCACTGTGAGCTCTGCAAAGCGGAGTCTTTTATAGGTCATGAGATCATGGAGAGGAGAAAGAAAACTTCCCTGTGTAGTCTCTTCAGTTTCCCTCAGCTAAGGGGTTAGGGGTGAGCTCTGTGCTCAGCCCTGCCTTTTTTGAATCATTACCCAACCTGAAGGTAATGAATATTCTGGCCGGTTTCCTATAGGCTTTAGATCAATACTGGAGTCAGATGGACTAGGAGAACCTGTTTCATGGGAATTGCATTTTCACATTTGTAGGACAGCAACAGCTATTGCACAACCACCATTTTCATTCACTAGCTGGACTATAGTCTCTGCCACTAAAACTGTCTACTTCCTCTTAAACCATCTTTGGAACTTCATTTCCTCAGGTTCATTCCAGTTTAGCTGCAGCACCTTGCAAGGTAATCAGGATTGGCTGGCAGTCACTTGGTTTAAAGTCAGCTGTCTACTGCCAAATGATACAAATTACAATGTATTAGTGAAATACACTTACTAGCTTTAAGCCCGGTTTTAGTACATATTTTATGAGTTGTTTTTTTTTTGTTGTTGTTGTTTTTTATCTTAATTTTCTTCTACGGAATTCATAAAAATGCAGGCAAAAAGGTAGGGCACGAGCATAGGAAGGCTAGTTTTTTTTCAATCGAGAATTAAAGAATAAAACCAATGCACCATCAATCTTCTCCCAAGAGGGACCTCACATGGTTTGTGCAATACAGCATTCAAAACCAAACTATCAGTATTTATTTTCCAGTATCTCACCTGACGACTGAATGAATAACCATCACATGAACAAAGAGCAATCTGTTTGCTTTATAAGTGACACAGTTTCAGACACTTATGAAATAATGAAAACTAACACCTAACAGCAATGTTAAATGAATGTGAAGAGCTAAGTTTTTGTGTCAGTGCATGAGAAGGAAAAAGCAAACTGTAGATTGCACGTCAGTTGCTATTGTAAAGTTGAATACTATTTGCTTAGTAGTGATGATTCATGAGACCCTAAGGTTGTATAGAGTTGAGATGTGTGATGCATGAGTATTTTTTTATCTCCCTCCTTCTTTTCTCTTCTTCTGTGTGTCTGATCTGTTGTGTTATGCTTGCAAAGGGAGCTCTCATTGTATGTCAACCTGTGGGCTCAGATACTGCATGAAATAACAGAGACTTCATTTATATCAAACTACGTTTTTCTCTCTCTTAAACCAAATACTTACATAGCTACTCCTACTGCATTTGTGTGTGTGTGTGTGTGTGTGTGTGTGTGGAGTAAGCTTATTAATGCTATCTTGATCTCTGTCTTCCCTTAAGCAAATTTTGTGCCTTCCTTTACATGCAGGGTATTACAGTGCTCATTCCCATTCCTCCCCCCATTGCAAATTCTAAAAATAATCAGCCATAAAAGTAGCTATTGAGCTTTATTGTTACCAGCACAGTGAGATTAATAGTGGTGAATATATTGTACCTCACTAAAAGGGTACCTTAAATTGTTTGATTATCTCCGAGGACAGTCAGGGAGTTCTGAGAAACCCCAGTGTTTCCTGTTACTCCTTCCATGGTAATATGGGTCTGCATTGATTTTTCCAGTAGTCTGTGCCAAACAGGAACAATTTAGCTCATGGGGAGGTAATAAAATAAAATAAAAATTTACTTTACAATGAGTATAGTAAAGCTGGTCAGAAACTGAATTTGTGTTTGTGGAAGAGAGAGGATCTGGTAGTTTAGTATCTTTCAGTGAAATTATAAATAAAAAAAAATCTGATTTACTGTGATTTGGGACCACTGAAGGATTTCATTTTTGTTGATCACCTGCTTTCATTTCAAGAAGGTCTAAATTATTTTAACATGGTTAAAATATTTCAATTCAACTTTTTCCTCTGTTTATCTGATTTTCAATAAGATGCAATGCAGCCTAATATAAATTAACAATGAAAAAAAGAATGAAATATTTTTAACATTGTCAGAGTGAAATAATTTCCCATTTCTGAGTGCTTTAAGAAAGTAGGGATTAATTTTTTTCAACTTCTTATTAAACATGTAATTGAAACAAGCCTGGTCTTAGAAAAACTTTCATAATACTAGTTTTCTCAGTGAAATTAATTTCCAGTAGCTGTGATTAATGCTGGAGATTATCCAAGGAATCTAGGTTTTAAATGTAGCTGCTAGCTCCAAGGCTATACCTATTTTTTCCTCAGGCACAGTATTAATCTTAAATTGGGTGCACATGACATCGTGATCTTTTTTGCTCTCAAGCTTTGCTTCAGAAAAATGTACATAGAAAAACAGCATGCATAACCTACATTTATATCATCAGCGCTCCAGTGGCTATATGAGTATCTGCTCTGTTTCTTTTTATTGGCTTATTGTTGAGAGGAAAATGTATCAGAATTGCCACTAAGTTAAGAATTTGTCTTCTGTTTCAGAGCTGCCTTTTCATTTTCCTATGTTTGTGAAGGGTTAGCACTTCTAAAAATAATTGTAGGACATTTTAAAATGGAGACTGATAAATGAAAAGTATTCAGGTGAACAATTAATTTTCTAAGAAAATATGGACACAGGAACATCTTCAGACATTAGTAAAAGCACTAAATCCTTCTGTTTGCTTAAGATATGGTTAAGCCTAATTTTTTTGACAGTAATAGCACTATTATTACAGGATGCCTGTGACTTTACTTTTCATGATTTCCTTGAGTTGTATTCATTCCTCTGCTGTCATAAAAGTATATTCATATAAGAGAAGACTGCACTGCCTATGTCAGTAATTGTCATAGTCAGATACAGTGTGACATTGTGGTGTTGAAAAGCAACAAGAGAGTCAGTCAACTCGAGAAGTCTCACTGTGAAGAAGGAACAGAGCATTAATCAGTTTTCTGAAATTTCTTTTTAATGCTAATAGAAACGAATGCCATGCCTAGCAAATTGTGTGTCAAGCCTCCCAAAAGAAAAGTATGTGTGACATAATATCTTCTCCATACCTTACACCTTACTAAGACTTTTGAATGTTCAGTCAACATGGGAGACATAATGAAGCCTTCTTCTTA
>JAVHNF010058503.1:15734-25992 GCA_034783455.1 Micropsitta finschii
GAGGGGACGGATCCCCCGCCTTCCTTCTTTCCCTACGGGGCAGGTGGGCCTGAGTCGTCCCCCCCCCGCCTGGCCACCGGCTCCTTCCCCGCCCCGTCGGCAGCGCCGGGGCTCCGGCACGCGGTCGCTGTGGGAGAGGGAGAGAAGGAGGGGTAGCGGCCGGTGTGTCCCCGGTGGCGGGGCCCGGTCACCGGGATGGAGGAGGTGGCCGGTCCCGGTGCCTCCTTCCTTTCCCTCTCTGCCACCTGCCCTGGCAGCGGGGCCGGCTTTCCGCAGCGGGGCTGTTCCGCAGCGCCGCCGCCTCCTTCTCTGTCTCCTCCCGGAGGTGCGGGAGGCAGCGAGGGTTTCCCGGAATACGGCGGCGGCGGCGGGGGAGGGGAGGGAGGCCCCGGGGCAACGGGCACGTCCGGCCTGCGGCGGAGCTTTGTGCCCCTTGGGGGCACGCCCGAGCCCGGGGGCTCCTGCGGGCCCTATGATGGGGGCAGGTTTATTGGGTTCTTGCCTTAAAACAGAAATGCCATAAGGTGCTTATTCTGGGAATCTCTTTGGGAAAGGGGGTTCCTGCTGTAGTGGGGGGAGAAAAGGAGCTGGCTCAGTGTGGAGTACACGAAAGGGTAGAGGGGAGTTATCTCTTGATGGTGCTTGGGACATGAACGGCTAATCCGTGTTATAGGGAAGAGCACTTATCCCCATGTATGTTCTAAAATGCTGTCCTTACCCACATGTATGTTTCTGGAGGGCTCCTCTCTTCACTATGCAGCTAATGACTCTGTTCCCCAGAATCAACTGGATTGACTTCAAAGTGACTTGGCAGATTTCAATTACTCGTCATATTCGTGGCTGAGGAAGGGAGTGCAACAACTGCATGTAGTAAAACTTGGGGCTTAGGACAGCACAGGTTGTGTTTGTGTTGAGGCAACCCATTGAGAACTTTCTGAGCCCATTTGCTTTGCATTAAGCTGCTCAGCTTATTCATACCAGAACTAGAGTGTGAAGGATGCACTTCAAGGCTGAGGTGCCTGACCACTTTGTGTGTTCATTTGTGTTCTCCAGACAATGCAATTTTCCAGTCTTTTACATAAAGAAGAACAAAAAAAAAAGGGATCTTAGAAACATGTTTCACTTGATAGGCCTGCAAAACATGGTCAGACTGATTTTCCGTACTTATAATCGCCCTGTAAGTCAATATTATTAAGCATATTAGTCAAAATATGGTTTTATTCGGCCTTTAGCTGTCAAAGTACAAATTGGGATATAATACGTGGTCCTTAGGCATAAATGGAGGGAAAATATACATGTGCTGTGGAATCAAAAATGGCAAGTTGAGGTAAGATGTCTCGGACGAATGTAAAGCAAGAGTTAGGTGGAAGAATGCAAATGAAATTTCATTAGCAAAATTACCACCTTAGTGCTTTATTTTTGTGTGGAGCATCTTTTGTAACCTGCGTACTCTGTGTGCTGCAAGTTTGGGTTTTGTTTTCATCTGATGTGTTCCTCATAGCTTGAAAACCCAGCTGGAAATACATAATAATCCATTGTAATCAATCTGTTCTTGCTTCCTCTTTCTGATAGAACAGAATAGGATTGTTTCAAAATCGACTGTCGTCTCATGGAAAACAGCAGTTTTCCAAATCCATGATGAAAATGCTTCCCCCTCCTTTTTTTTTAGGAGGTTACCAATCTGAAAATAGTTGGATTCCTGCTTTCAGCCAACCTGAAATAGTGGGAGTATATGAGCACATGTAGGGAAGCAATTTGGCCAGCTGAATTTGGGGTTCAGTTCTCAGTCTGTATTCATAAGGATTGAGGAAAGTATATAAAGGACAGTTACGGTACTTACTTCTCCTGCATATGGATATGAGGCATTCTTCCATAGAATTTTTCTTTCCTGAAATTCTCTATGTGTGTGCCTTAGAATTTCACATGTAAAATTTGCTGAAGAGTGTTTTCTGTTTGGAGGCACGTTTCTGGTCTAATAACTAGAAAACAGTCCTTTGTCCTTTAATATTTTATATCTACATATATTATGTATGGGTGTGTATATATATTTTAGGAGTACAGCTCTGCTTCAGAATACCTATTTAGTGGTGAGGATTCTTGGTCTTAATCAAAACGATGAGGTCAAATTAAAGGTTTGGTAAAGGGTGATGGTCTTTTTTGTTGCAGAATCAAGGGCAATCACATCATTTAGCACAGAAAACATTTGACATGGGTAGCAGTTGATAGTTAATGGGAAACAATGGTCAATGTAACTGTTGGTCAGATGAATCCAGCTGTAAAATTGTTTTGGCTGGCTGGTGACAGCCAGATCTCAATTGTTAGCTTTCTATAATGGTAACATGTTATATTCTTCCTAAGACTCTTAAAAATCCAAATAGCAATGGGAACTGCAGGGGGCAGAAAGTGTCCATTCCTTCTGCTTTTCTTCCCCTGTCTGCTGTGTTCTGCTTTGGAAGACCATTTTAATGCTGCTTTGCTGTTTGCTATTCATTTTTAATATGTACCTTTTCCTTGCAAATAAGCTTTTATGAGCTGCAGCTCTCGGTTCAGTATGCTTCACAGCCAGCATTTTGAATAGGAGAGCTGTAAAGCGCAGTTTATAGTTGGAAAGCCATCTCCTGAATGTAGATTTGAATTCTCTGTCAGAAGCAAGAGGTAATTCTCTGTGTGTATCTTTGTAGATCCTGGATTTCTGGTGAAGGTTTTAGGAGTGTGTTCGCTTCCGAAGCATTGTCTATGCCGGGATCTGAGCTGCCGTCATGGTGCATCGTTGTATCTACACGAAGGAGTAAGGCTGTAGCTTTCCTTACCTCACTGCGTCTTGGCCAAAGTAGCAAAGTGCAGCAGTTGTAGTACACACTGTTCTAGGCAGAGGCTTTGCTATGGTGCAGATGTGTTGCTGATGGTAAAGCCTAAGTGAAGGCAAAACCTGTCACGCTGAAGAGTGGAACAGGGAAAGGGTAGAAGAAGAAATCTGAATTGACTCTTGAAATGGTAATAATTGTGATCTGAAGTTGGAATTAGATTTCAGGGCTAAAGTTGTATGTAAAGTGGCACAAAATTAGTGTTGACTCTGCTGGCTTTAAGACTTTGACCTGTAACTCTTGATTTTTTAATTTGGGATAGTTAGAATCTGTTTAATAAGCTGATGGCAAA
The DNA here is from genome assembly GCA_034783455.1 of Micropsitta finschii. Classification (NCBI taxonomy): domain Eukaryota; kingdom Metazoa; phylum Chordata; class Aves; order Psittaciformes; family Psittacidae; genus Micropsitta; species Micropsitta finschii. The sequence continues at coordinate 18,891 of JAVHNF010058503.1, forward strand.
GCTCATGTTCCTGTGGGTTGTGCACTTTACCTTGAATATTCTGATGTGGAAATTACCTCACGTTTAATTAAGTAACACTGCAGAAGAGCTCCTTAAATCTGACACTACTACCTCCAGTTAGGAGTTATGGAAGAACGAGAGGATGCTGACAGAACTTTGGCCAACCTTTTGTGTCAGCTCTTTCCATTTTTCTGTTGGGTCACACTTCAGACCCTTTGCTTATTCCTTTAGAATTAATGATAAGAAAAGTCTCTTTTGCATGTAGCTTTTGGTCCCCAGTCAGACATGTAGGTGCATCTCTCTGTCTAGGAGTAGGTAAGTAATGGTTTCAGTGCTTGAAGAGCAGCTGAATTGACGATTGAATTCTGGGTTACTAGGCTATACACCTTGGAGGAAAACAGTCTGCCTCGTTCTGAAAGGGTTTTATTATCACTGCTCTGAAAAAGGCTCTCTGATAAAAGTAAACTCTCATCGTGACCACAGTCATGATATGCACAAGGTCCTATCTGGAATTTCAGTATGTTTGTTCTGTGCTTCTGCCAATAGATCAAAGAATAATTGCCTGTCAGGGTTGTATGCTCGCACTGATGGCGGGAGCATTCTCAGCATATTTCTTCCTGTTTGAGAGCTGCTCTTGGGTTTTCCATTATTATTATTCTCTCTTTACATGGGCCCTCCAGACTGATTGATGCTTTCAGATCTGAAGAAGCATTTTCATGACCTTTCTCTAGGTATCCTCCCCATGTATCTGCAACTTCTGTCGTTTGTTCCTTGTAGTATTTGACAGAGAATTGATTCATAGATACTTAGAGCTGAAGCAACTTTGGTTCATGTCCTGACTTTCAAAGCAGAAAAAGCTTAATAATTTCTTAGCAAATAAATGCCATGTCGTGTTTGCAAAGTGGGGTGGTTCACAGGCTAAATCAATGTGTTAAGTTCTTGCTAAAATGACCTGGCAGTCACAGGGTGAGCTAATGGTGGAACTTCTCATCTCCTGCTTGTTGAGGCACGTTCGGTTGCATTCTCCCTTGCAGCCTTCCCCATATACCTGTCCAGGAACAGGCAAGTGGTGCTTAGGCAGTTTGCTTTGTACCACAACAGATGGGCAAGGAACCTTACCAGGCTGTGCAGCCTTCTCAGGGCTCAGTGTTTTGATTGCTTAAATTAATAAGGAAATCTTAGCTTGTTTTTCTTTAACGTTTTTAGCATATGCACCAAACTTCTGGATTACAAATCCTGTGGAGAATTTGAAAGAGGAGCCCAGGATTCAAGAAGCATATCTCTTTCAGCTGCATACTCCACTTTGGCTGCCTTTGTGAGCTGTCTGATTCACTCAGGAGGGATGTTCTTCTTTGTCATGTGTTGTGGGGACTGCCTTCTCTCTGAAAGCCCGTAAGAAGTGTTAAACTCGACTGCAAGCTTCGTTGGTCAGGAGGTCTGCAGTTTCATACCTGAGCAGTCTTCCTTAGTTCTTAATCTCTAAGGAGTAATAAGGTCCTTAGACCTGCTAAAGGTAATATTGTCTTTCCTTGTGTTGTCTTTCATGTGGAGACACGATCTTTGGTGTGAGAGAGATCCAGACATGAGATTTTAGCTCTAAACACAGATTGAGGATGCTCCACTGAACTTGTGTCCCTGGTGGCGAAGAAGAATACAAGACCTTCCTCCTCCTAGTAATCCCTATTTTGTACCCTCATTTAAATAAATGGTTGATTTCTGGGCCAAAGGTCAGGAATTAGTCTTGCACCATGAACTCTAAGGTGGTGAATAGCAATTTTTCAGTCATGGGATCTGAGCATCAGGACATACCCAAACAGTTGCTCATCTCTGTCTCTAAGGTCAACACTTCCATTGTGATTTAAAGGTTACATAGGTCTTCGTTACCAAAGCTGACTCATGAATAGCAGTTATATTGGAGCCGTTTCTTTCTCTGTTTAATATGGATGGAGAGACAAACAAGCACGGTAAATGCAGTTTTCCCCATACTTCATTCCTTGGTGCAGAGAAAGAAGCTGGATCTACATAAGCTGGTAAAGGAAAAAAATAGGGATATGCTGGACAAGAAGGCTTCTTTTCTTCTGTAGTCTTACCAGCAGCGAAGGTTTCCTAATATCCAGGCTGTCTGCTGGGAGCAGTTGTAGCATCTCTCTAATTTTCTCTGCAGCCAACAATCTTGCTTGCTTAGTATTGAAAATGGTTGAAAGCTTTCAAACTAGAACGACAGTTTGTAGTGTGAAGGTGAGCAGGGTGGAATGGCTTTGTTTGATTTGTTGGACCTATTTGTTGAGCTTTATTTTAAGCCAGCAAAGCTTGGAACCCCAAACAAAGCTTAGCTGATACCTTCATCTTTGTTTTGGGCCTTAATCTGTAGCGCTAACATGAAACCAGAGCTGCGAATCAGTTTCAAACCTTCTAGTCTCCTTTCATTTGAGGATTTTCTGTCTTAGTAACTGGAGTAACAAATCAATGGGTAAATGCTGCTGACTGATAGTGGAAGCTGCCTGCTCATGAATTGCTGACTCCCCTTTTCCTGACTTACTGCTATTGGAGTCAGAGCAAAAAAACCCAGTACATTTTCCTTTGGGACTTACTCTGGGGATCCTCTTTGTAACAAATGCTGTTGCATCTCTTAGTTTGATTCCCAGTGGTGGCTGTGGTTGGTTTGAAATCAGAGAAAGATAAACGTGGTTTAAAAGCTTGTGTTTCTTACCTTAAACCTGGCACCCATAGTGTTCCTGTTTATGTGCAGTGGGCTTGGAACTATGCTTTCTTGAGGTTTTTCTCCTGGTAGATGTAGGGCTTTTGTTATCAGCCGTACCTCTCCATTTCATCTGACTGACGGCTACTTGAAAATCTTGGGTTTGTGTTCTTAATACTGGTATTCCCATGGTTCCCCAAGTATTTGCAATGTGTCTGTAGCACGTGACAGCATTAGGGTGAAGAGATTCACAGGTACTCTTGCTTCTATATCAGGTACAGCAGCATCACAAGGAAGGCAGTCTGAAGGTGACCTGTATGCATTTCACTGGATTTACTAGAACTATATAGCATTTTCTTTTAACCATGCAAAGAGCTATTGTTGTTAGAGCCCTTTTAGACTTGGCTAGAAAGAGCAGCTATCTCCAGTCTCTTGTTAACCTCTGGACCATGGAGTGCATTGAGTGAAATGCTGTAATGACGTTACAGTTGATTACGTTATCCTGGGCTGCGTTGTCAGCAAGCAGTGCTGGAGCACAAGGAGAGCCCTATACTACTCAAGAGGCCTGAACTGGGAACATTTGCTTAGCAGAAGCAGTTCTAGAAGCTGATAGATCTGTTCTGACTGGATGAAAGCTCTGTCTTGGTAGTTGTATTCTTTTACATATTGATTTGGCAGTCCTTTATGTACACTCTGCTTAATTCAAGATAAGAACTTCACTGCATTGTAATATAATCAATGTTGTAAAGAGTTACTCACTGCATTCTGTTTGGTTCCAAGCAGGGGAACTACATTAATGCAACCTGCGTAGCAACACCACAACGATCTGTGATTTACTCTGATGCTAGGACAGATCCCCCATGTGGAGCTCTCTTGTTTAAGAATCATTTTACCCATTTCAAGACCTATTTGATGATCAGTAAATTGAACTGTTACCCGACTCCAGTTGCCTCAAAGTAACCTGAGATTCACTTTATCAGTTGGTAACTGATTAGCAGCAAGAGGTCTGTCTTGTCATGTTCTTTTGTGTGTGAAATACAGCAAATACTCAACTGTTTTTCAGCTCTTTGCTTACTGAGAGGTACAGTGTTCCTCAGTTTGGGTTTGTTTTTTTTAAACCTCTCGGTTATATATAACACCAGTTTAAAGTTCTTATTATTTTCTGTCTCTTCTGCTTTTCCAAGTTGGAAAGAATCACTTTTCCCCCCTCTTCTCACTCTTCCTTTCCTGTGTTTAGTGGAGCTTGAAATTAGCATGGCTCTTCTTGTCTACCTTTTGCATAGTATCACTGATGATGTCAGCATATCCCTGGGAAGGTTTACAGTGCACTAAATATGTCATTGAATAACAAATGTGACTATTAGATAAGGTGAAACTTGGAAAAATAAAAAAGTAGGCATGGTAACAGAAGTTGTTCTCAACACAGTTAAAAACGTGGTCTTTTTAGCCTCAATATTGGGGGCTAGTGCAGGTTCTCATGTCCTATAACAAATTCTGACATTAAGCAGGTCAAATACATTAAATATCCTCATATTAAAAGTAATAGTGAGAAGCAGTTCACTAAATGTGACACTGCCTCAGTAGTAACTCTGAAGACGGAGCCTGGGTTTAGCTGTGCTTATGCAGTCTTGTTCTTCCACCGCACTGTGGTGGTTTGCCCACACACTGAGCTCTTCTGCAAATACATGTAAAAACACAACTCTTCATAAATTCAATGAGTTGTATTTATGTGGAATTAAACTGTAGAGATAATTGATCTGCATTTCAGTTAAGAGATTATTAGAATATCTCTTCTTTTTCATTATCATCTTAATCTGGAGTTCTGTGTTGCAACTTGTGCCCTAATATATTAAACCAAGTTTTCATCCATCCATATATGTATGTTGATCCACAATTAAAAAAGTAGCATGTATGAATTCAAAGAGTAAAAGTTACCAAATTAGTAGTAACTTAATTTTTGCCTAAACACGTGAAAGTCCCTGCAGTATTTGAATACAGTTAAGAGCTCGAATGATGGAGTGAGTATCAAACGCCAATGTGGCACTGAGCGGCATCTGTGGCGATTGCCTTACTTGTCACCTCGTGCATCAAAGTGGCCCTTCTAAAACAGGATTTGGCTTTGTATTCATCTTGCTGAATTCCAGCGCTTTTTAGGTATGTTTTGCTTCTGGTTTTAATGGGCTTTTGGTTTGAATAAAGTACAGACTTGAGTAGTATTGCTTCAGTGTGTATTAGCACACGGAGAGAAACCAGCAGCTTATGACCTTTATTTTTGCCACCCTCATGCCCAATTTCTGTTAAAAAAAGGATGGATTTTCTTCTCCTTCTGTCTTTGAACCACCTAATGTTATTTCACGAAGTCTATCTACTTGTATGTGCTTCTGTCCTGTGCTTTCAGACTTGTTGCATGCAAGTCTGATGGTAAGGGACCTTTACAATATCACTGGTAACTAAAGGTAAGATTTATTGCACAGCAGATGTATGACAACTTCCTAAGTGAAGACAGCTGAGATAGCTGACTGATATCAGTACCTCGTTTGTGTTAGGTGAGATTTGGTGACCCTGTGCCCTCCAGTGACAAATGCAAGATTTGTCTTAAAGTTTCATGTTTTGCTTTGCTGTGCTTCATTATCTTCATATTACTGCTTACTTTTCTTCTGAAACTGGATCATTGTCCTGCTAGGCAGCTAGAGACCAGGTGAAAGTCTCATATAATCTTGTTTTCTGTATATTGCTGACTTCTGTCATGTTATCTTAGTAAGCATCCCTCCCCCAAAAGCTTATTATGGGATATTATTTTCTAAAAAACACTCAGTTCTTTGGTCATTCATGACTACATTTTGTGGTTTGGGGATGATCTTAACAGTGATGTGGAGAACAGAATGAGGAAAGCAGGGAAAATAACTTCAAGAGCTGTTGCAGTTACGGGTGTGAAGAGAAACAAGGCTCTTCTGTCATTAGGAGGCTGTTCCCTAGGGAAACTGATCTTACACTTTGTCCAGTGTAATTTTATCTTACTGCCCTTAGCAATGTGTTTCTTTGTCACAGAGTAATTCTACTGCTTATAACTTTTCCTGATGTGCAAGTTCCAGGTTCATCTCAATAAATTCATTTTCTCCATTTCTTAGTAGATTTTCTACATGGATTCAGCCAGCAGAACTGATTCAAATTTGCACATGGAAAAGAGTTGCTCTCAACCACGAGTTTGCTAATGAAAGGGGCTTAAACCACAACGTGTGATGGAGTGGTACCAGAGTTCATAATGATACAGAGCATATCGCTGTCTATCTGTGAAATAGTGTCAAGTGTGAACAAGAAAAATAGGGAGCATTGTTCATCCATGTAGTTTTTAATGAAAGGAAACTTAGGGAAAGATCCTGCTATCTCTGAGGTCTCAGGGACATCTTGTAATTGGAATGTAAGATTTTAGGCCCTTGTTGAAAGATATCAGGGATTAGGAGGTGGGGTTTTTGTCTGTCTTAAGCTGAGTACTTCAAGAGTCTGACTGTAGAAAACCAGAACTCCAGCAGTAACCTGAAGAACTGCTTTATTGCAACAGGTCTTTATACAATGAGCAATGTAATTCTGTAAGGACTGTAATATCTGTAAGTTAATTCTTTTGCAAACTAACTGTTTTTTAAGCAGTGGTAAAAAGTCATAAGAAATGACATTAAGGAGAAATTGAGTTAGAAAATCTGACAAATTTAAACCAAAATGAATTAAAATTTCATAGCTAGCTCTGTATGTGGGTACTAGTGAGTTACAAGTAGGTTATGGAATTGGTAAATGGTCTGGAAGAGAAAATTGTCATTCAGCTGCAGGACAGGGCAGTACTTGGTTTACTAGAGCAGAGAAAGAGATGTGAAATTTGGACCTTTCAGTGCATTCTCACTGAAGACTGGTGAGTGGGAAGCATGAAAGGTGGCTCTTCAGGAGTTGCCTGTATGTGTGCCTTCCCAAACAGTGTAAGGAATTGCCAGCTCTTGGCTGTGTGTTCTACTATTGTACCTGCATCGAGTTGATGCAGTTGTGCTGTGAACCAGAACAGATAAAGATGAAAAATACTATTTTCCTCCTCTTAGAGCCTATTCAGGTGAAATACTACAGTGTTATGTGTCAGTGCAGGGTTGAGGAAGCAGCTGTAGTGTTGGTAGCTTGAGGGGTGGAGTGCCTGGGTGATGGGACAGGACCTGAGTGGTGATGCTCAGAGGCTGCGTATGGCAGTTTGAGTAACAGCCACTGCCTTCCACTGGACTTTGCCACTGACCGATTGACTCTGTTTGAATGTTCTCCATGTACAAATGGCTTCTTCTTCACAGAAGAGAAAGTGTGGCTGGGCATGGGGGGCCCCGTCACCCCCCTGTCATTGTGACACCACCAGGCAATGCAGCAGTCACAATGCCC
>JAVHNF010058509.1:0-15565 GCA_034783455.1 Micropsitta finschii
GGGAAAGGGACAGGACTCAGTATGGCTGCAGGGGGGATGGATGCCCTCCCTTCCTCCCTGGGTGGCCTGGCCCAGCCATGCCTGATTGCCCTGTCTGGGGACCATCTTTTCTCTGTTCCCTTTGAAATCTTATAGTCTGCAGTGGCTATTTCTAGGCTTTCTCACTGATGGCTGCCTTTTTGTCTCAAGTGTAATACCTCATGCTGAAGCTTTCATGGAGGAGGCCACACTGCTGTGGGGAAGGAAAGATACTGACACAGCTGTTGTAAAGAAGGAGGGAAAAATACTCCAATTGTTTTGGGGTTTGTTTTTTTTTTTTTTTTTTTTCCTATTTCTCTAAGTTTCTGGTAATTTAATTAATCTCTTGCTCTCTTTGTAATTTTTCCATGTATATTTCCTGTGTAATTGTTAGGGGATTTTTCCCCTCAGAGATCTTCTCATCCTTAAAGCACACCTGCTCCCTTGGGCCTCATCCAGAGGAAGATGAATTACATGCAGCTTTGCTTTGTCTCGGTCAGTGTTCATACCTACACAGCACCTCTCCAGATTAGGGGTGAAATCTCTGCCCTAACCACAGAGGCTGCTAAAGCTCAACAGGGGACCAGGGGAGCAGCATTTCTCTGGCCCTAAAGCAGCCAGCTTCATCAGACTTCTCACAGATAGTCCTGTCCTTTTTTTCCTCTGAAGTTAAAGCAGGGAACATAGGACACACTCGGGACTGCTCTGCCGGAGCAAGCTGGAGTCGAACTGTGGCAGACACAAGTGCATAGTCTGATTCTGGTATGGCACTACTGCTGTCTTCTGCACCAGGAAAAACACAGAATAACAGAATCACAAGATGATTTGGGTTGGAAGGCACCTTAAAGATTATCCACTTCCAACACCCCTACCATGGGCAAAGACACCCTCCACTAGACCAGATTGCTCAAATCCCTATCCAAAAAGCCCTATCCCTAAAGACGCTGCCTCCACATTCAGCTCAACACTGGTTTAGGCAGGGCACCAAAGTCTGGCTTTCAGGCCCAGCCAGAACCCAAACTGTGCTAAACAATACTATTACTGACTGTAGCTTTCACAGTGTAGAAACCTGAATCTACAGAAAACAACCTGTGGAAGAAACAAGTTATTTCAGACCAGCTTGCAAAGCTTGCCATCAGGTGGAAATGACCTCTGATTGCTGTCCAGCTGGACTGCTCTGGTCCCAGAACCTTCCAAGCAAAAGAGTCTCCCATCTGGAGACCTCAGACCAAACCAGCTCTCTGCAGGATTATCTATACTGGGGAGATGCCTGGAGGCACTGCTCGGGAAATAGAGTTACTTTTAATGAAAAGCGAATTCTTGCACTTTACAGCTACAGGAAAAGTCTAGCTAGCAGAAGACTTTTAATTATTTTTCTTTTTTTCTGAATATCCATGATCAGTTTTTAATGGCTCACCTGCAAGGGCAGATACGTCTCATTCACAGTGACATGGACCATCTACATGCAGTACTCATGCTAAGGGCAAGTATCTGGCACAGCACTGGCCTTGAGCTCTTCCATCAGCGTGACTCACTGAGGCACACCAAAGAACTAATTAAAAAATGAAAAAGGTTGTTTAGCTTGTGCTTTGGAAAATGCTTGAATAAAAAAGAATAATGATTTTGTTAAAAATCAAGAAAACAAGAGACCACAACACGTCACCGCATCCCACGGACTCGTAGACCACGTTCTGCAGGGCCTCGAGAAGAAATAAGGTCTTTGTTCTTGAGCTGGTGAGCTGGACTCAGAGAGACAGGCCAGATTCACGAGGCAGGCCAGCACACTCCAGCAAACTGCAAAACTCAGCAGAAAGTTTACTGACTGATGGGATTCACAGCACTGAGTTATGGACTTTACTGGGTCCCCACTGCTTGCAGGGGTAGAGAAAGTGGAGAAAGTGAGAGAAGAAACCTAGTGCAAAGGCAGTTTCGTATATTGAGTTCTCATCCAGAAATGAAACAACTAGCACCCAATTCCCAATCTAAAGACTACCTAAGGCTAGAACACAAGTGCTTCAGTTTCTGGGGCTGAGAAAAACCAGCTTTGAGTGCCCAAAAGCCATACTCACCTAGCAGAAATAGGCCAAAGACTCCTGAGGCAGAAATAGGATTCAACACTAGAACTCAACACCAAAATGCTACCAGCCTCCATAAGAACCCTCCCAGCAAGACAATAGGATAAAACTCAAAAGATCACTTCATGTTGGCAAAAACCAAGGACTGAGATGTCCTGAAAGCTAAGTCATAGCAAGCAAGATGGGAGAAGGCTCATTTGGTAGAAAAGAGTAGGAATACTTACAGCCCTGTGCTGAGAGTATTGTGCCTATGTAGCCATAGGACATGTCTGGGATGTTATCAGCACAAACCTGCTGTGGGTCTCCAAGCTAAGCAGAAGCGTGAGGTTAAAAGCATGAGTGCTTGGGTCCTTCTGCATTCACCTCCTAGCAAACACCCAGCAAAACAGACAGAAGAACAGCAAATCCAAAGGTGGTATATCACATGCATTTATTTATATACATGGGACGAGATGTCAATCTTGTCTTAAAGTAATATTTTAAAAATAGAGAATCCTCTGGCTTCATCATCATATCTGTACATTTTAGGCAGGAGTTGCCACAGTGGGAAAGATTCAAGCTCCAGCCTGTTCAATATCCAGAGGCTTCATTATGTGCACATTATGAGTGTTTGTCTCGTCTTGGCTCCAATGTGTTACCTTCACAGCTTTCTGCATGGAGAACACCCTAAAATGTCTGATTTTCCCAGGGTGGAGGTAATTTTCTGCATTCTGTGGGATTTACCTTCAGCATGGCTCGGAGTCTTGAGGTTTTTTACCTTACCATATCTCATCTTAGCCTTAGCCAGAACCCGTCTGAGTACAAGCTGTATTTTATTATGTATTTTTGTTGCTAACTAATTAGGAGTGCAGCTGTAAATAAGAGATACAGGGCTCACTCTCTGCCAGATTAGCAGTAAGCCAAATAGCACTTTGTCAGCAGCCTGAAGCTTGTGCCTAAAAGGCTGAAAAGAAGATGCAATAAACCTCTGCCCTCTCCTTCAATAGGAGAGCGAGGCCTAACAAGGTGACAGATCTCTCCATTCAGCTCAGATATTTTGACCTGAGCAGGCCTCTGTTCCTGGGAAAACAGAAACTGGCCCCGGGAACCAAAATGTCTGGGCTTTCAGGGGCTAGGGCATGAGCAGGCAGAGATAGTGACCTGCAGTGGGCCCAGAAATATGGAGCTGGAGGAGAAACTTCTGCACCCAGGCTGGAGCAGGCTGGGGGAGCAGAGGGACTATTTGCCAAGAGAAGAAAACATGGTCCATCTCTCTGGTGAAAAAGCAGTAGTGGCAGGGAGCAGGGCCCGCAGGCAGCAAATTTGAACAGGCAACCCCGGAGCCAGCTATAATTTTTAATAACAAATTTTATTGAATCAAGCCAACACGCTCATAAATAAATAAGTGAATAAGTAACAGCTGCTCTGAAGTTGTATGTGAGGTTTTTGTGCTAAGGATGGAAGATGGTGACAGGATCTGTCAGGACCAGCTCAAACTCATGCAACGAACTTCACAAGGTGGGAGGTGATCATCAGGGGAACAAGTAGTCTATAGCCAAGCAAGGAAGCCTACTCCTGCAGAAGTCAATGGATACCTCTTTTCACTTAGTCCTCTTTTCCCTTTACCTCTTTACCCATAAACCCAGTGACAGGCCAAGCATTGAATAAGGCCCTGTTCAAATCATGCTTTGAGATGGGAGTTTGCACTGCACCCAGTACAGGTGCAAGACTAAAATCTTCATGCGAACAAGAGCTGCAGGATCAAGCCCTCAGACCCCAGGCAACACATCCCATTTCTGAGTTTCAGGAGCAGAAGCTTTAAGCCTTACAGGAGGATCTTGCTGAATGTGTGGATCCTAACAACCAAAGCAAAATGCTCAGAGACAAGATTTGGCAATAATTAGAAACACTACTGAGGAGAAGGAGGGAACATTTACTTTTTTCTTTTTTTCCTAGAGTTATTTATTTTATAACAACACAAATCATCAGGACCAGGGACATATTTTAAAGACTATTCCTTCCTCTAAGTGATGCCATGACACACTCCACTGGCTGCATCAGAGTGCTGCATTCTTCTGAAATGGGGCATCATGTCAGAAAATTACGAATATGCTCTAAACGACTAACTGTTCTTACAAATAGGCACCTGTGACAAAATGAGATGTTTAAACCAGTATCTCATTATCAGGCAACTGGAAGCTTAGAAGACAAATGGCCAGCTGTTGACAGGCCAAATGTGAGCCTCCGGTGAACTCTATTATCCCCACCTTCAGGACAGAACTGGCATCTGAATCTGGCTTCTCCAAACCATAGCTCTGCCTGGGGGAAGGGCAGCACAGGAGTGAGGGAGGAAATTGCAAGCCTGCAGTGATTGCAAAGAACAGCCTCACAGCTACTTCATTTACAGGTTTGGTGGCTAACACACAGTGACATGTCTTTGCGATGGCTTTCCGCACGTTGCCCTCTTCAGTGCACTTTGCAAGGGGTCAGCCATGTCTGGAAATCCCTATTGTAGTGTTAGGATTTCAGCTGCAGCAACAGCAGCTGTGTGAATTTTATTAGCAAAGGCTTTCGTTCTTTAATAGTTTCCACTGTGAGAAGGGGGTGGGGGGAAGAGGCAAAAGAAAACAACAATGCTGTGAAGTGGTTTGCTGCATTCATGTACTGCAGACCATATGCACACATGCTGGCAGGCAGCATGGCAGGCGGGACTTCACTCATGACGTGAGTTGTGGTCAGTAGAGGAAGCTAAAAAAGGAACTCGGGGTTTCTATTAATCAAAGGGGGGGGTATGAGCTTACAGGAATCGAGGATGTATTGCTGCAGATTTACATACAGCACAGGAGATGTGTGCCTCAGAGATATGCAGCAGATCACCAAGAACAAGCAGTCTTGGAAACTGAAACCGCTTCCAAGAAACGGTGAAGGTCCAAGCTGCTATTGCTCAGCGTTTACTAGGCAAACATGGAAGAACCACACTTGTTTTCTTGCCCCTTGCAGCAGGTATCAGACACAGTTCTCCCAAAAGGGAACAAAGATAAAAATCAACCAGCTGTGAGCTGACAGCACAGAATAATGGGGCCGTGTCTCCACATGCATCAGGGATTCTGCACTCAAACTCCCTGGCTGAGGAGGGGTTCCCTGATGCCCCCTATTCACCTAAACCTTGGAGGTCTCAAGAGCTGAAAGAAACAAAAAAGACCAAAGTTGGCATAAGGACCTTCCCCAGGCAAAATTAGACTTTGCTTTAGGTGCTAAGAAGATAGGCCATGGGGTTTTCCTGTTTGCAAACATTTCATCATAAGAACTTCCTCTTATCATTCTCATTGAGGTTAATAGTTATCTCACTAATAGCTGGGAGAAAACAGCATGATTCCTCTTGAGGATCCCTCTGTTTGGCTATTGATTTACCTGTTTGGAACAGGCCCCATTCTTTAAAGCCACAATTCTTCTCTTTGGAAATCCCCATAAATATTCCTGGATTTGTTAGGGGAAAAAAAAAAAAAAAAACAAAACCAGCAGTGGTGTTTCCAAGAGCTAGTGCCACTTTTTGTAGCCTCATCATGCCCTCTGAGTAATACAGCACTTCCTCCTCCATAAGAAAAAGTCAGTCCCTTATTCTCACAGCAATTCTGTGGTCCTGTCCAAAAGTCAAGTGCATTCTTAGTGATGGCAGTGAGCATGTAGGAATTTTTCTTCCTTTTTTTTTTTTTATTTATTAAGAGATCGTTTAATGTTATTGCTCACTTTGAGAAGGAGCCCAGTCCCAAGAATAACTGCTGTCAGGCAAAGCTAATCCTGAAACTGATCAAAGAGATGTCAAATTTAGGATCAGTATCAACTACACTCATTTTTCATTTGTAGTGTGATATGAGTCACATCCATATGAGTTAGGTTACAGATCTCACCACCCCTCAGGCTGGCCACTGAGAAAACACAACATGAAAATGTTTTTTCTTCCTCTCTGATAAGCTTTGAATCTTTGTATCTAACAAACCTTAAAATAACTGTGCAGGGCCAAAGATGGTCAACAAAGATGGTAAAATTGGAACATCAGTTGGGTTTGGAACTGGTTAAGGGCTAGGGATGGTACAAAACAACTGAGAAAACAACGAAGCTATTGTCATGACTTCAGTCTCAGGTTGGCCAGGGGACCAGATCGCCTAGCACCTCACCCATGAGAACCTCAGGATCTTGAGCACTGCCACCTCAAAACTCAAACTTAGCCCCTTACCTCCTTCTCGAGCAGGGTGGAAGAGAGCCAGTCCTAATGAAGAAACACTTACTCCTCCTTCCCTCCAGTTTCAGGCTGTACAGAGCCAAGATTTCAGTTTTGCTTTTTTCTCTAACTATACATGAAACCAAAGCCCAGGAAACCAGAGTTATTTCAGAAGAACTTACCAACAGCTTCCCCATGGATCCTACGAAATTAGAGTAGACCACTACCTCTTTCTTTGAGTGCCTATTAAAGGAAATGGTTGGCTCATGGATTTCTCATGTATGACGAATTAAAACCCCATTCCCCATGGATAAAGAAAGCAGAACTTTATTCACGACATTGCACATCCAGCATAGTGACCTACCTAACTGACTGCTTTACTGTGTACACTTTCCTTTGCTGCAAATGATTATCTCACAGCACATGTCATGAGTACAGGTGTTTTCTCCTCATGTCCTGGCCCAACTTCAATAATTACATTCCCTTCACCTAAATTCCCTCTGTAGATTCAGCCAGGCACAATCATTAGGTCTTCTTTGCCAAAGTGCTCTCCTGTGCAGTGTAAAACAGCTGCCATACTTTGCACCAGAAGCAGCTGCATTTAAGTGCAAGGAAACCAAATTGCCTTACAGGACTGCGAGTCCATAAAGTGGGAATAGATCCTTCAAAGAAAGAGATGATTGAGATTTGCACCCCTTCCTCCATGCTCCATCCCCACCCAAAGTACCAAGAAGACTCAATGAGCAGGCAGGTTGAGCTGCCAGCTGTGTCAGGGCCAGGGGCAGGAACCATGAGGGATAGGGCCGGGATGAAGAAATAGCAAGGGCTGGGCCCCTCCGCTGATGGGGATGGACATTTTTAGGTCTGAGCTGGTACGGGAGGAGCAGTCATGGACAAAGCCCAGCCTGGGAGCCTGGGTACCAGGAGAGATGGCAGAGAACATAGGGAGCTGAACTTGCTGAAGGTGATTTTTTAACAGCCAGCTCAGGAAACCACTATGATTTTAGCAGCCAATGCTACTCTATGGGCCTGAAGTGCCTTCAGCATAACCCTAGCCCTAACAGCATCCAAGCTGTCCCTGAAGCCTCCCCTGACCCTGCTCTGCATTTAAAATGAATTCCAGGGAGCATTATAATCTGGACAAAGAGGAACAGAATTAGATTTAGGAGAGAGCAACTAAGGTGACTGCCCAAGGCCCAAAACTGGAAGGGAGCCCCACTAATCCACATTAGACAGCAGCAAAAGTCAACTCCTCCAAGGGGGGCAGGCAAGAAGTGACCAGGCTCTGCCTTTGCCCTGTGCCCCCAGAGTTTAATGCCAGCTGTGCAGGGAGAGAAGTGGGGCTAGGTCAACATAAGTGAGAGAGACGAGGAACAAAGACCCCACACAGGATAACGGGGAGGTGACTTAAACATTTACAGGCTCACTGCAAGCAGGGGGTGAGGAGGAGTCAAGTTTTGAGAAAGAAGGCAGTAAATTTCCTGTTCAAATCTGTATATCGTGTTTCCCAGAAGCAAAGACACTATTTTCAAAGCCGTCCAGACTGGTGTACAGTGCAGAGTCTCAGCAATTGCACTCTGGTATTATGGGGCTGGTTTCTACATTTGCAGGTGCCACGGTGTGAGCCTCATTTTAGTGTGAGCAACTCTGATTGAATAAAACCAGGTTTCAAAACCTCCTAGCATCATGTGGGAGCACACAGGCACATCCCACCAGCCCTTTCTGGAGAAAAAAAAAAAAAAAGTGGTTAGGAGCAAAAAATCCTCCAGAGAGGTGGAGAGGAGCACAACAACTGCCTCATGATGTGCCCCACCAGACAGCCCCTCTCTGGAGGCACAGAAACAGCCCAGTCACTAAACAAGCTCTGGGATTGCAGCAAAAGAAGAGAGCATTGAGAGCTGTGAGCAAAAGTGAAGACATCCTGGTTTCAGTTCTCACCACAAGAACTGGGTGAACCTGAACCTGACCCAAATTACATGAAGATATTTGCATCACAATGAAAACATGCTGTCTGCTGCAGTGGTGCGGCTGGTATCCTGCCTGCACACACACACAAACACACACAAACACACCTCCTTCCCCCATTTTCTGTAAAAAAGATTTCTGTAGTGCAAGGTTTTTGCTCAACCCGCTACTTCCTCATTTGTCCCCAGCTATTTCTCCATCCACGGCCATAGGGGCTCAGCCTGAGTACATGGGTCCAGGATCCCAGCCCCTAGAAGAAAGGAAAGACTTCAGCATCCTACATCCACACTCATTGCAAGCATGTGGGGAGGAGAAACTAAGGAGGAAACGACTTCCTTTCCCAATTAGCCAGCAATATAAACTGGCCAGCCAGAGAGGGAGCATGGCAATCCACAGGGAAAGGGCATCGTCCCTTGAGCATCCAGGCTGTCTCGGAGCCAGAAGCAAGGCTGCAACTGGATCACTGGCTAACCCCAAACGGCTTCCTGGGAAGTTCAGCACCTTGTTCAGAGCAGCTTGTAAACGCACCAGCAACCCCTCAGCTTCCTCCTTTTCCCCAGTCTTCTGGTCCTGCTAATTTGTTACTTCCTATGTGAAAACCTTTTCTTTCTGCATTCTCCTCATTCTCCAGAAATGGCTCCTGGGTTAGGTTTCCCAAACCTGGTCTCCTGGGTTCCTTTGGCACACAGTTACTTCTGCATCCTTCAAGGACTTGTCACCAGGACCTTCTGGGAGAAAAAAAAGTAACTACATTACATTTTCTTTCCACAACATAACACTTTATCTCCTTGCTCCCACCAAAGAGAGAAAAGAAATATTCAGAAATATGCTAAGTTAACTGTGTATTCAGAGGTATCTGAAACAAAATTCTCCCACAAACCTTATCGCAGCAAATGTACATTCATTGTGAAACTACAGTTTCAAGAGAAAGATTTCCTTGCTAAGAGGGAAATAAAGTGGAAAGTGAAAAAAGTGTCGTGCTGGCAGTGCTGGTCCTCACATGTCATGTCTTGGTACTCTGGGCAAGCAACAACTGGAAGGATGTTAAAAGTGTGTGTGTGTGTGGTGCTTCCAGGCTAGACTTTGTGCTGATATGTAAGCTGTATTGGTTACATGGGCCTGGCTGATGTACACCACCGCTCAGGTGGTCATCACTGCTGTGTGCGACCCTAGTGCAGAAAGGATAGCCAACCCAAGCCTCTCAATGGCACTTTTATGGCAGTCACTGTCTAGTACAGAAAATGCCATAGAAAATGGCAAGTGTTTTTTCCCACCAGGTGGGTCACAGGACCTCAAGGTGAAAGGCACCTACTGATCCTTGCGTGCAGGGAGCATCTTCTGAAGAAAGCCAGTGCCCGTGGGCAGAGCAGAAGAAAAGTGAGACATGATAACAGCTGATTCTCTTTGCTTTCCTGCTTTCAGGTGTGGCAGTGGTGTAGTTACTAAATCTCACTACACCAAATCATGTCTCTGAGACTTATGCTTATATCCCCTTTTCTGTCATACCCTACTGCAAGCAGATTTTTCCTGCTTGTAAGAAAAAGAATAGGCTACAGGTAAAACACCAGCCTAGGGCAAGTGAGAACTGGCCCTCAAAGCATTGTCCACCAGCACACTGCTTTCACAGCCTCAAAAACAACCTACAGGCAACAAGTCTTTGGCTAACAGAGCACGTCCCACATCACTGTGGCCTTATTGCCTTACAGGGCCACAAAGCATCACTGAATGGAGCTCACACACCCAACATAATATATGGAGATACCTTAAATACCTACACAGCTCTTGACATGGGTTTCACAGCTACACACACACTTGGAGACCCATGACATTAGGCCATACATGCCATATGCAGGGTATGTACCTCCTGCCCCTGTCTCCCTGACCAGTCTTCCTCTACAGTCACACTTCAGCAGCAGCACTGGACCAGGACAAGGAAAGAGGCCGTATCATCCTAAGCAAGGCTGATGGGACCAGCCTGAGCAGCCGTGGAGAGGCCACACTGCAGAGCCACACTCTGACCATGGTGAGGGAAAGGGACAATCTTACTCCTCAGACCAGGAAGTATTAAAGGCAACTGGCTCCCAGCCACCTGCGGCAAATGGTTATGTTTTGTGGTACTTCTGCACTATAAACAAAGACTTCAAAGGACTATCATGAGGACAAGTACATGAAACTAAGCAATGCCTGCTGTGAAATCACAGCAAGTGAATGCCTCAGGCACCAAAAAGGTCTGATTTGTCTGTCACAACCCATGTGCTTGTCTCTCATTATCACAGGATAACACTGAGAGATCCAGTTATTGCTATGATGAACCTTCTTACATACCCTCTGTGTCACTGTCTGCTCAACCCCATGTAACAACACCACAGCCCCACTGAGTGCTGGCAGAGAGGCGTGGGAGCCCCTCAGTGCTGATGCCCACATGGGGAAGTATGTGGGCATAAATTGGGAAACGAGAGCAACCCTTCCTATGTTGCTGTGTTTGTGCTTGTGCAAAGAGGAGGAAATGTTTGTAAAGCCCATTTCCCAGAATGACTTGGCCCTGACTGCAGGAGGCCCTGCCAAACCTCCTGCGGGGACCTTCTGCCTGTGCACATGCAGCACAAGGGTCACCTGTGGCACTGAGTACCATTTATCTAGAACACTTTTTAGCTGTGTGCTAACACTGATAATGGACAACAGGAGTTTTGCCCTCTTGACTAACACAAAAGCAAAACATCCCATCCTTGTGGCACAGCCACCCATTCCACAGGCTGTGCTGACCAACGTACCCACAGCATTTGCTCCTTCCACCCTTCTTTCAAGGAAGCTGTAACACAGGGTAGGTTTCGTACAGGGCTTGGCACGAGCTGTTGGACATACAGTCTCAGTAAACGCTTTGAAAAATAACTCCCAGTGAGTCATAGCCACATGACTTTACCCAGTCTCCCATCCCCACCCCGGTGTCAGCCCCCAGCCTTATGTGCCACAGTCTCAGAGCAAGTCATCTCCCAAGCCACAAGAAATGTCTACAGAAACTGTAGTGGTGGCGATGGCAGCTATTTCCTAGCTCAGGAAGCACAAACTTGCGGGCTTTTTTTTTCATGGTAAACAGCTGCTTCCTCACTTGTGCTGAAGAAAGTCCTTCCAAAGCTTTTTGCTTTAACTTCTGTAGCAAAACAAAATGAAAAACAGAGACAAATGTGTGAGGCTGCCTTTGATTTTCTGCAGTGGCAGCAAGCAACCAGGGAAAAAAAAAAAAAGAAAGGGAAAAAAAATAAAAGAAAAAACAGTCTTGGACTATACTGTTTGCCCAGGCCGAGAAGAATGCTGGAGGTGGTATATGCCAGGATGACATCAGGGGAGTGATGCAACTGATCTGCGGCCAGGAATCCTGTGTAGAGGGGAGCTATGAAGCATGTATATAGAGAAGGGTGTATTTTTTTATACATAAAATTTGCTGTTCGGAGTACATACACCCAAGCTGACAAGCACGGATGGTAAGCGGTATGTATACTTCGCCTGTGTGTCTCAGCTAGGTGGAGTGGAGGACTTCGCCTATCAGAGGTCATCCAACACTCTTCCATGAGAAGAATGTGTTTCAGTTTGAGTTCAGCTTTGCCACACTTCAGCTGTTTGGGCTGGATTTTTTCCATGCATTCTGTCTGCTCCAGGCTAAGCAGTTTTTGGGAAGGCTTCAGCAAAATGGTTCAGTCACTTCACAGCACAAGGCTAGGGAAAAAACACATTTTGCCCCTTTACAGACTATACGTATGAAAAGAGCAGTGTGGGGGGATCTTGTGATGGGTCCGCACACTGGAAAAGGAATATGGCACTTGTGCAGTCAAAACTGGCCTTCCTGCTGCCCTTGTGTGATTTTGTCCAAATCAGCCATGTTATAAGCTGAGACGGTGTAGGCTCAGGGGAGACTTTTAAGGGTTTGAAAACTCCACCTGTGTCCTTCATCCATGAGCTTGGACCATGATGGAAAGAAAGGAGAAGTTTCATTGGAATCAGGGGTAAGGGGAAAAAATGGACAAACTATGAGGGGACTGTCTTCCCAAGCTCTCTGCTCTCCAAAGTTTCTAGCTCACAAAAGGTTAGGTGCTGCCAAACAAGCAACCAACCAGCTAGAGAACCAATGCCTCCAAACCCACTGACCTCACATGCTTAGCCTCACTTTTGTCAAGCACTGTACAGCATATCTTCCATTAGCAGTGGCTAACCACTGCTAGAAGAACACAAAAGGAATGTACTATTCCTTAGGAGTATATGTCCCTCTGGAACAGGAACTGATTCTTCAACTCTCACCTCTGCTGACAGCAAAACCTACCAGGGTGTAGGTCTCCTTCAAGGGATCACTCCAAAGAAGCTAGGCTGGAGAAATCTGTGCCTGAGGTCACTCTGGCCACCTTAGGCAATACAGTCTGCAAACTTGCTGATGAACTACTGTGGGACTCAGAAAGGTCCTTTGCATAACACAAACCCAGATATGGTTTGCTCTGGGGAGTTTGGTTTCTCTTTCACTTTTTCTCATTTAAGAATATTAACTGTATATCCAAGAAATCCTAAGCAGAAAGTGAAGGTGACAAAGCCAAGCCTGCAGCAATTAAGAAATCCAGAATGAAAACGAGCTTGTGCTTGACTCTCTTTCCTATGCACTTTCAAAAACGTGTTTTCATGTGATGTGATCAGGTATCAACACCATGGAACAGTGCTTATGCTGCCCTGGGTATTCATTGCAAGCAAACAGAAATTAAGCCAAGCTGCACTGATAAGCACCTATTCAAGTATGTATGCCTACTAATTAAATGGGACTATCCTTACAAGTGACCACTGAGTTTCACAATTTAGCCCCAAATACCTATAATTTAGTAAGTAAATAGATAGGAAGAATAATTAGTGTGAAGAGCTGAGCCTGGTGCAAACTCCCATTACCTTGACAAAGAAATACCTAATTTATACAAAAACATCACAGTAAGAGCAGGAAATATCCTGTCAACTGATATAAATCACTCACTATCTCATCCCCTGGCCCTAATCCCATTCAAAATTAGATAGCTCTAATCAGAATCTGCAAGAAGAGCGGAGGAGGTATAGGGTAATGAAATGGTTTGTATGAGGAGAAGTATATTGGCACAGGAACACATTATCACTCTGAGATGAAGTAAAAAAGTAAAAAGATGGAGTTCCTTCTGGTAGTGCACACATTCATTTCTCTAAAGGACTAATAAAATTCTCAGAAGGTGTAAAGCAGAACTGGAAGTACAGCTGATGCTCCTGTGCACTTGCTGAACGCTGCACAGGAAAGAATTGATGTGAGCATCTTAAACACCAGACTTCTACTGATTATTTAAGAAATTATTTTTTGTTTAATATTCCTTCTGATGGGTTTTCCCACGCAACATGATTGGAACAATCTAAGCCAAGCTCTCTTACTTCAAAAATCCATTAATTGGTAAAGAAAGGAGGAAAACATGTGCTATTGATTATGTAATTTATGTGTTATGATATCCCGGTGGGTTGACATGTTTGGTGGTGACCTTAGCCTTTGAAATGGTGATTATATAGCATAAATCTGCCTCTAGAAGTAGTGGACATTTTATAGAGAATTTTTTTTCTATTAACATGCCACAGCTTTCGACTGCTGGATGTATTTTTGGTCCAACCTCAAAAGAGGAAAAAATGGGAGGACTTCTGCTATTTTCTATCTAAAACAACAAGCCAAAATCCCTCAGTGGCATTTCTGCAGATGTTCCAGTTAGAGAAAATATGACCGTTTCATCTTCACTTGCGTTAAAGTAAGTGAGCATCTGGACTCCTTTCTGGAAGAAAAGATTTACACATTTGCCGCTATGAAAGGAGCATAAGGTGGAGAGGGCTGTGTGTTTTATATAGCCAAATGAGACGCTGCTTTTCTCCAACAGAAAAATGCCTCAGTTTTTCCTTTCCAGTTAACTGTTTCTCTGGCCATGGCACTGCTGTTATCTACTCTTCCCTGCCTTTTGGGAACATCTGGGTAAGCATTGCCAGCATGCTGCACTAATAATATCAGAATAACAAACCTCCCACAAACGGGTCCAATCCTCCACAACATTTCAGGCTACTATCCTGCAGGAATGAGCTTTATGCAAGCATACAGCACGTGGGTGGGTCTCTATGTCTCCAGTTATATGCCCTTTCACTTAACCCTCCCAGGAGCTTTGCAACTGCTTAGGAAATATCCACCAAATGTGACAGAGGGGCAGTTGTATCCAAGTTAGTTTGAAGCCTCGCACTTACTGCAAGCAGGTGGCAAAGGAGAGAAAAGAAATTTTAATGATGTCCCCAGTGATGGGATTGCTAAACTAGCAAAAATCCACCTCACCCCTAAGTAGACATCAGAGTCTACATGACAGAGGGCAAGCAGGTTCATTTCACCTATGGCAGCACAACTTGCCCAGTAGGGCATTTGTATTTTTATCTTTAACATCTAGGAACCTGCAGTGAATGTTCTGATGGACACAAGGACAGATCAAGAAAGGAAAAGAATAAATCACCAAAACTGTGTGTGCTCTTTCTGCAGTGCCTGCACAGTTATCTAAGAAGCAACCATCTTTTTACTCTTCATTCCATCCTTGCCTCGACTAATTTTGTTCTTTAATTATGACTCCTGGCAACCTTCAGTACAAATGAGGATTTTCCTCCTTTAGGTAATGCATGTTCTTGGCTCTGAGGAGGAGGCGGCTTGTCTGTCAAAACATTAGCTGCCTCTTTTATATGTTAAGTATTAATTCTATTTATCTTCGAATTATTTTCAAATACTGGAGGCATTCTTCCCTGTATTGGAATGCAACAAGTGCTTAATTTCAGGTTTTCATGTTATTCTTGCTCAGATATGAGGCCAAAAATGAGTAATTAAATTCTCATTTAATCCCCATTTCCTTAAATACACCTATTCTCTTACCACACACAGCCTCTTTACTAGCCCCATGCTCTTTCACAGGAGGCAGGAGCCTGCAGCCCATGGGGACAGGGTCAGCCCACAGTTTCATTTCAGATGGGCTGTAACCACATTATTATTATTCCACCATTTACTGAGTAACACTAAGGCATGTGTTAATGTGCGGCAGACCAAAGGAGCTCAAAAGACTTATTTGTCCCTCAGCAAGGGAAGAATTTCTTGCCCCTGATGGAAAAGAAGCAGTTAATGGCTTACTAACACCTAATGCAGAGGACCTTCTCCCCTGCAGGGTATGCCCAGTGACAGCTTATACCCATGCTCATGTTAGGAGCCATTGCAAGTCTATGCTTCCAGCAGAAAGAAAAAGAAGGGCTTAACCTAGAGTGG
>JAVHNF010058512.1:5120-15275 GCA_034783455.1 Micropsitta finschii
TACTTGATAAAAGAAAATCCATCTCTTCTGTAGTATAGAACCAACATCTGCAATCCTGTCCTTTCAGGTGAACGACTGGCAGACTGACTGGGTGACTTTCTTTGCCAAGCAAAGAATCCAGCCCCAGATGGACATGATTGAAAAGAATTCAGGAGACAGGGAAGCAAGAGAACTTTGGGCACAACTGCAGGTAGGAAGAACTCTCTCAGTTCTCTCTATAGTAATAGCTACGTATCAGATGTTTAGACTTTGTTTTTCATAAAACAAAGTTCCTGTTTGTTGGTGTGCTCCAGGTTCTGTTGGTAAGAGACTTCAGCTTTAGGGATTAAAATGTCCTTTATTCTAAGTTATAATGGCTTTTGCACATTATGATAATAATCCACACTGAATGTGTGCTGAATAGCACTTTGCCTTTCTGTTTGGGAAATACTAGATTGACTCACATTTCGCATTCTCTGTAATATGTTCATAATGAGAAATGTATATAAGGAGTTCTGCACATAATCCCTTCATGTAAGGTTTGCACATGGTTAAAGTGATTAGTGTACTACTATTAGTGTATTAGTGTACTACACTAATTAGTGTATTAGTGAACTACTATTAGTGTATTAGTGATTTGTGTACTACTTTGCAGAAATCTCTTCAAGGTTGGTGAGATATTCCTGAGCCTTCTAATCATGAAGTGGGTGGTGGTGGTTGTTCTTATTAAAGCTGGTCAATATTTCAAGTTACGCTTTTTTTTAAACTGACTTAACAAGTTTCAACTGATGCTTTTCTTCATCTGTGCAAATAAAAGTCTGCATTCATGCACCTTAACATGTAGTGCTTACACGTCTTGCTTTCTTCCCCCTGCAGCTGAAGATACCCAGTTTGTTCTGTGATGTAGAAATTGTTCCTGCTCTTCTGCATGGAGATCTCTGGGGTGGAAATGTAGCCGAGGATGATTCTGGTCCAGTTATCTTCGATCCAGCTTCTTTCTATGGCCATTCAGAGTATGAGCTTGCAATAGCTGGAATGTTTGGTGGTTTCAGCAGTTCTTTTTACTCTGCTTATCACAGTAAAATTCCCAAAGCTGCAGGGTTTGAGAAACGCCTAAAGCTTTATCAGCTTTTTCACTACATGAACCATTGGAACCATTTTGGTACAGGGTACAGAGGATCCTCTCTAAACATTATGAGAAACCTTATAAAGTGACTTGCAGCTTAAACAGAATACTTTGTTGCTTGGAAACCCCCATACTTTGTGGTACAACTACAGGAGTAGTATTGCTAAGAAAATCTACTAGACCCTTGACCTTGTTGCACAGCTAAAGACCTAGAATCAGTGAGTGTAACATAGTCATCCCTTTTTAGAATAGTTGGGAGTAACTTATGAGGGCCGTATCCAAGGAAGGAGTTTATTCAGTTGCACAAAGATCTGTTGGTGTCATGAAAGCATTATGTGCTTAAGACTAGGCAAGGGTATACAGATAATATACTGAGGAGATAGCTAAGAACGTTGAACAGCATTGCTCATTGCTTTTTGCTGTTCCCCTTCCACCTTTATGATAGATTGCTCAGACTCGTTCGGCTCTTCATGTCTGGTTATGTGCACGAGAACAGTGTTAACAAAATAATTTGAAAATCAACAAGAAAATGACGTAATGGCAACTGTGAAAGGTGATTTGGACTTGCTATTTGTTATGCTGATGTGATTCTATTGGATGGAGACTCCTCCCTGTTCTGTAACAAAGCTGTGTGAAAACGCTAATAATTTTTTCTGGCATTTTGGTGCCTCATGACATTCCTGTGAGGTGTTCTGTGCTTGCTGTTCAGTGGGCTCTTACCTCCAGCAATTTCATTTTTACCAGAACTAGCTCAAGTTTTTTGGATTATGGTTTTGTCCAATAGTATGTATTCCGAAAGGTCTTTTCAGGTAAGGCACTTTACATGTACATATCCTGTCAAAATGTTTTCTCTCACTAATACAAACAGAAGATGTACTTTTTGACTGTTGGCATTACCCACAGGACAATGCCATGTGGTCATGGTACAGGCTTCACACATATTTTCTGTAATTTAGACTACAGTTGCCATGAGCAATCATTCTTCAGTCCCTACTAAGTGCACTTTGTAGCTGTTGGGATAAGAGACATTAAACCAAAGGAAGTTAAAATTTAACTCTGAGAACAGCAGCTCTACCCCAGTAGCAGAAGTTCTCTAAGGACAGCTCTGCAGACTATCTCTTGCACCTGCAAGGTGGTAATGCTAAAATTGTGTTGTTCTTGATGTAGGCTCATCATGATATTTCAATGCAAGCGAATGAGGTAGGTGAGACAGATGCATGATTCCTAACGGGCATTTTGAGTGTTTGGGAATTACTTTAATTAACTAAAAATGTTTTTCACTGGGTATTAGCAGAATGTTGAGTGTTTTTTAGTTGCTGGTTTTGCAGTTATTTATACAAATTGGAAGCAAGTATTGGAAGAGAAGACCAACACTTGATATGACTTTCCTTAATTCTACTACTCACTGGCTGTTTAACTTTTCCTACAGAAAGTTTGAAAGCCTTGCTTGGTAGAGTAGCTTTTCCTTTTACCTTGTTGCTTAAATAAAAAGCTTCCCAGTTGATTACTGTTGTCTCTTCTTTGAATTAAAACCTTACAGTTCGTGTTCACTCTTGGGGAACTCCCTGCTCCAACCTGTTCAAAGTTCCGCATTTGTTGACTGTTATGATCATCAGAGGTGTTGATGGGCACGTGGTCATGGATTTTAATCTGGAGCAGCATGTCACTGAGGAGAATTTACGTGGTGTTCAGTTTTGTTGTCATTCGAGGTCCTATTTGTGCCTTCAAACTTGATGTACCAATTGTTTGGTGGTTGTTGATGAAATGTTCTGTCCATGCCTATATCCTTATCCCATTCACCCAAACATAACACCGCTTAGTGCAGCTGATTGGGGAGATGCTGGGAAATTTTAGCCAGCAGTCAGACCCCTTAACTGTTTATTTGCATATGCCTTCATGATAAAGTCAGAAGTTACTTCCCAAGATCATCCTGTTTACAAATCTTCAACAAGTCAACATGTTTATTTTGCTAAAATACCTAAATACTTTTTATCATTAGAAGGTGAGAAGTGATATGAAGGTAGATTTTCTGTCAGTCATAGACTTGAGTGATAAATGGTCAGTCTTCAAAAATCACCTTTTCCTAATAGAACTGAATCAAAATATTTTTGTGGTTGAAAGAGAATTGTGTTTCGTATAAGTTATGTAAATAGAAGCAATCGTTTTTAGACTTATATTTTAAGGGATATTATGCTCCTTTTTTCAAAGCTATTTCATGCTACAATTAAAAGTAGAGAGGAATGCAAATGGAATATAAGAGCAAGCTCTTCTGTGCCATGGATCCCTTCATTTTGCGTTCTCATAGACAGCAGGTCAATCAGGGGATGGAACCTTCTCTTCTGAAGGCAGGCTGCGGGTCAACCCTTAGGAAGAAGTTGCTGCGGTTCTATCAGGTAGCTTTTGTT
The DNA here is from genome assembly GCA_034783455.1 of Micropsitta finschii. NCBI lineage: Eukaryota > Metazoa > Chordata > Aves > Psittaciformes > Psittacidae > Micropsitta > Micropsitta finschii. The sequence continues at coordinate 8,631 of JAVHNF010058512.1, forward strand.
TTTGTTCTTTTTTCCTTACATATTGTATAGTTCTCACTGCTCTTTGAATTATCCTCTTTGATCATTCTGTTTCATTATGCGTTTTAGCCATGTCTTCGTTATTCTTTATTTTGTAGTTTAAAGCTAATGTGCCCTGCTTTTCCTTCTTATCTATTCCTCCCTCTTTGCTCCCTCTGTACATTCTAAATCTGGCAGATGGGTTTCCTTGTACCCATGCTCTCATTCTGTAGTTCTGCTTTTGTATTGTTTTGCTGACTTTCCGTTCCTGTTTGGACAAGGAAAAAGGGTGAAGTATGCCCAGTATATAAGCTGGGGGGAGTTACCTGGAAGGCCCAGATTGCTTCTTGGGTCTGACTGGGTATAGGTCAGCGGGTGGTGAGCAATTGCATTGTGCATCGCTTGTGTTTATTCTTTTCCCCTTTCAGTTTTGTAGTCTTTCCCCTTGTTATTTCCCTTATCATTATTAGTGGTGGTAGTAGTACTTTTGTGTTATACCTTAGTTACTGAAAAGTTCTTATCTCAACCCATGGGATTTACGCTCTTTCAATTCTCCTCCCCATCTCTCTGGGAGCAGGAGGGAAAAAGGGGGGAATGAGCAAGCATCTACATGGTTCTGGGTTACTGGCTGGGCTTAAACCATGACACCGACTTTGCAAGGCTTGACTGTCCTAAGTGTGAAAACAGATCCAGTTTGAACCTCTCTGCAAGAACCTGTAGTTTTGTGGAATTGCCCATAGTTCCTCTGTACCCTACATTTCAGTGTGATTCATTCGTTTTCATTCTCATGGACTGCTGCCATCTGCACAAACTGCCTGCAGGGATGAATGTGGCACTCCCTGCTTTTCATCTTGGCTGCTGTTCCAAAATAGATCTGGTGATATTAAATGATGCTGGACTGTTGTAGCAGAAGTAAAAGCGGGTGGGAAGTGGTATATAATTAACTTGTCCTGTGCTGATTGTGACAGAAGATTTAAAGGGGAAACATATTTCTGGTAACTGAAACCAGACCAGAATCACAATAGCTTTATTATTTGTCTTTGCAAAATAATAGTCAATTACTTTTCAACACATTTTTCAATGAAATATCAAAATAATTCACTGAAATCTCCCATGACGTGGTGGTATACAGAGCTACAGCCTCTGCAGTTATGCAGGTCAGATCTATAGCATTAAAGGAGCTTTAAATTATTTGTCCTTGGTTAGTTCTTTACTGAGGAACAGTAACTTCTGTCAGAGGAAGGCGGTTTTTATGATAGAAAGGCTTTTCTTGCTCTTAGCTTTATGTAGCTTCTTTGTTTTCCTGTGATTTTTCAGATGCTGTTACTTCCAAAAACATGAAAACAATCTTTTTCTTCATTTTTATGCAGGGGGGTATCTGTCTTCTGGAAAATCTTTGAAAACAAACATATTAGAAGCAGTTGTGTGCAAAAGAAGAAAATAGCTGGGAAACTGAACAGTTACAAGCTCCACTACCAGTATAACCCAGAGGACAGGGCTCAAACCAGGAGCCTGACAACACTCAGATGAATAATCCTTTATATTTAACCAGTGCCATCTCCTCACACCTCACCGGTGCAGTTGGGGTTTCTTTGGGGATCTAGCCATGGTGCTGAACTGGTGCTGCTTGGTTTTGTGGCCCTCTGTTCCTTCCAGCCCATCTGGGACGCTCTGGAGTTGTTCTAGTGTTTGGAATGATACTGTTCGAAGTTGCTTGACTGGAACAAAAATGTTAGGAAACCAGACCTATCATCTGTGTGTTACTAGTTAGATATAGATCCAGCGTGGAAGCAAACAAGGCTTTCCTGTCTATTAGCTGCTATGTAAGTGATGCAATACATTTGGACTAATACAGTCCTGTTTCTCTTTTAACCAAAGATGAAATGAAAAGACTGTTGGAAGAAATGTTGCAGTCAGTAACTATTGGCATCTTCAGTGGATGCTGTAGGAGAGAAGTCCATGACATCCTAAACTGCAAAAATGTTGGGTTCAGTAGTAATATTGTGGATGAAAATGGGTGGTGCAACAGTGGTAACAGAACTCAGAAATTCCCTGTAGAGGTGGTGGTAGGCATTGCTGCTCCAAGAACAGCCTTTTCCATGGATTGGAAAGTGCCAGGAGTCAGTCATCAAACCGAACAGGTTGTCTTTATCCAGGCATATTAAAACAAATACTGCAGTGTCCGGGTTGCAGCATGTTTTCAAAGATTATGATAACATGTTTTAAAGGTTTGACATATAACTGAAGGTGTCAGCGCATTTTGCAAGTAGGAATTAAATTCAGTCGTACATAAGGGATCTTATTTCTGTGTGTTAGATTGTGAAAGGAGATGAAAAGGTGAAAGGAAGTCTAAAGATCATGTTAAATCTGGAGAAGTATATAGGAACAGTGTCTAAACGTCTTTATTACCAACTTGATGCTTTTACCGTGAATTTTCACCAGATAATGTCCAGGCCTGAGCACTTTGCTATGTCACTGACTTGAGGATGCTTTCAGGCAATAACCATCTTTTGACTATTTCTTGCAAGAGATGGAATTCTGTCCCAAGAAGGGAAAGCATTCTAAAGATCTCCGTGATGACAACAGAACTCCACACAAAGCAACTACAAACAGAGAAAATACCCACCAACCTTTGCACGTATTTCAGGTGGCTGAAATTACAGCCTTATGGGCTGGAACTTTGTTTTTCATGTTGTAAATACCCACAGCACAGCACATGTGCGCAATTTGTATTGTTGCATTGAGCCTCCCTCTAGTGGCTTGGTTTAGCAATGCCTCCCCAGTGCGAGCAGAGAGCTTAAAAAAGAAAAACGGGTCCAAACTACAAATACCAGCAGCAATCAGCACAGTCGAGAGAGGACCCAGGACACACCTCCCCGATTTATTCTAGCAAATATTCCTAAATACTTTTATTTTTCATGCAGTTTCAGCCCACAGGAAACAGCATTTTGAAACATTATCTCTGCATTTGCCTTTTGTTTTTCTTTTGGCTGCTGATTTGTTTTTCTTTGGTTTATTTGGTGGGCAGCCCTTTCGACCTCATAGCTGAGTGACAGTGAAAGAAGGACCCAAACCTTATCTTGTTTTGCAGTTAGCGGAAAGCAGCTGCAGCAGCCTGAGAACGACCATGGAAAAGATCCTGAAGACAGAATTGAAAACATCTGTCCTGAAGGCATTTGGAAGCTCGGGAGGAGGATACATTAGCCAAGGCCAAGCCTATGAAACTGACAGTGGACGAGTATTTGTTAAAGTCAACCACAAATCTCAGGTTAATGCAGATATTTAACTACTAATATTTATGTGTGTAGAGAGCTTTTTATTTTCAAAGTGCCTGATTGTTAATGATTTGGAGTTCTGTATTTTCAGGCTGACTTTGAATTAATTCAGTTTTCATTTCCATTATCTTTTAATAGCTGTTGTCTATTTTGTGTGAAATATTACTGTGCAGTAAGGTTGGTTAATGCAAAATGAGCTGGAATGCAATGTGATAACCTTCAACAACAGGAACTGGCATTGCAACATGTAAAAGGGAGCAAAGTACAGAGCTGTTGTAGTACTTAGAATTTGGAAAAGCCTAGAGCTGAGTTTGCATTCATTGCATTCCTTTTTGTGTTTCAGTTGGGAATAGTGGGAGGGAGGGAACAGGGTGCCAGTGCTAAAAACCCATGCTTTATGTTTAAAGCCTACAGAGTTTCAACCTTCCCCATTGCTTTCTTTATTTCTACCAGTAAGATTCTTGCAATTTTTCAGGCCAAGCTCTTGACTTTTCATTTATTACTAAATGAATACTGAAATGCTTTATAACACCACAATGCATCAGAAATTTGCTTTATCAATATCAAAACAATCCTAAAACTGCTGTGAGGAAGAGCAGATTTACCTCAAAAACACGGAGTACGGGCTTAATATTTGTACTGCCATCTCCACCTAGTAGCTGTTGATATACATGGAAAGGGGAACCATATTAAGGATTCAGGCTTTGACTTCATTTTATAGTGGTGATCTGTGGTTTTGAAGAAAGTGGTCTTGGATGTTACCCTCACATGTACTGTTACATCTCTGTAGTTTGTTATCTCCATGTGCAACTTGAAGTCATGGTGAAATGTGATGTATCCTACTACACTAGAATGAATTTGGGGAAAAAAAGAAGTTAGAATTAAGGTATTTAAATCGCCCTGTGTGGAGTGAAACCTTGCTGTAGCTACATTTTTTAATCAAGATAATTTATCTCCTTGTAACTTAGAAAACAGGGCTATTTTTTGCCAAAGTTCTTGTTGCAGACATCCGTAGTTTAGCCCAAGGATATTCTTATTCTGACAGGCTAGAAGGATGTTTGAGGGAGAAATGGCAAGTTTGGAAGCTATTCAGAAGACCAATATTGTGAGAGTGCCTCAGCCTATCAAAGTAATTGATCTGCCTGGAGGAGGAGCAATGTTTGTCATGGAGTACCTCAAGATGAAGAGCCTCAAAAGGTGCGTCTGGACATCTCTTTTTCTTTCTGCTATGTTTTGGGGCATGTTTTCTGTCAGAAAGCTTTATGACAAGAATCTCTATTCTCTCAGAGACAGAGCTTATATCTGTTATGATCCATGCTTTTTTGTGTGTATATATTAAAAAAAAATACATATATGTACTTATGTACATATGTGTATACACTACTTCCTCGTATTTTGCTCCTCCGTGCCCCTCTACGTGCAGCAGAAATGGCATGCTATCGCTAGCCTAGAGCTTTATGTGCTGGTCCACATGTGCTGAGATGCAACCAAAGTGAATGACATAATGGCTGAGTTTAGCCCATTAGTCATAAGCTTCTGAAGATAGGCTTTCAGGAATTAACTGCTTCATTCTGGGCCTCTATAGGAACACAGTAATGCCTAAGGCTCTTCTGGTGTTCGTTTTTGTGGGGTTTTTTGTGGTTTTTTTTGTATGGTTTGGTTTGGATTTTTTTTGGGTGTTTTGTTGTTTTTTTCTTTTCCCCAACCTACCTATTTTTATTTGGAGAATAACAGCAATTCCACAGCCTCCCAAACAGTCCTTTCCAAACCATTCCCCTGTTCCCATGAAAGATTTTCTAGTGTTTAACCTCAGTCTTCCTGGTTGCAATTGTAACCCCCTTATTTTCTACTCATTCTAGGCATGGAGAAGAAATTAGTTTCCATCCTTGCAACTTCTGTTCAGCAATATTATAATATCTGTGCAATATTATAACTGCTTTTCACTTGTCTGTCTTCTGCATTAAGCAGCCTCGACTCAATCCTTGTCTATGGCTTCTTTTTAGACTCACCATTCTTACTGCTGTTTGGCTGATATCAAAGTACGTGGCCCACAAGTAGATATCATCTTCTATGCTTCACGTGGAGCTGATAAGGAGGTTTACTTGATCCTCCTGCTCTCTATGCTCCTGTTTATACAGCCTTGTGTTCTGTTTATCTTTCTTGCGAGAGCTTTGTCTTCTGTTGATTTCATTATCCATAACAACCTGTTTCTTAATGAGTTGTCATTTGCTCCCCATTATGCACTTGTGAAATTGTTTAAGGTTCTATATTTGTCAGAAATATACTCAATAATATTTAACTGAGTGTTTTATCCCCTGTAATGTGTTGTTCACTTGCCTTGTTTTGGTTTTATTTTGTTTTTTTGATCCTGTAGATACTCTTCAAAGCTTGGAGAGCAGATGGCAGATCTCCATCTTTATAACCAGAAACTTGGAGAGAAATTGAGAAAGAAGGGAAACACAATTGGTAGAGTATTGATATTATGTACTAAATAAAAAATTAAGTAATTAATTTGCTGTGGTACAGTATTGCATTATCAGTTTAATGATAAAGTCAGCACTGGGACACTCCTTCATGAGATTTGTCCCTCTTGTCCTTATGTCATACTTCTCAAGTGTGCATTATACACAGGAATTACTATTACAACTTTTAAACATACCATTTTTACCTTGGCAAAAGTAAATTATTTCTGGTTCTTCATTTTGTACGTACTTTGTTGTATATAAGCATGCAGATACTGAAATTTAGTAAGAAATAGTGTTAAGACTTGATAGTGCTTTCAGTGTTTCACAAGTCAAACATAAAATTTGGACTCTTTGTCAGTAAAACCTTTCAGCCTCATATACCATCAATCGCTGTATTTTTGTGTAATGTTTGTGACCTTACAGGAATCCTCTGTTGTTTGTTGTTTTTTTTTTTACTGTTGGTTTAGGCAATTAAATTATTTCAGCAGATAGTCCCAGTTAGTAAATACATAAATAAGTTCCCCTTTAAAGATGTTGGGGATTACGTTTTTGAACTTGAATATATAGTAAAATGTACAATTGCTCCTTGGAGGCAGCTGTAATTCAGCAGCGTAAGGTCATGATCCGGTTTCTGTTGAGTGAAAACACATCATTAAAACACATCATTCTTTGGAAAGTGGGTTAAGGCAAAAATAAAATGATTTTAAAAAAGGGAAGGGATACGAAGAGTCATTCTTTCAGTGTTGTTAGTACTCAGATCTGAACCACCAGGTATGTATCTGTGTCTTTCCCAAGACTTCCATTATGGAGTGGAACTATTCATCATGGATAGACTCTTCATCAGGGACTGTAGTGACAGGACAAGGGGTAATGGGTTAAAACTTAAACAGGGGAAGTTTAGATTGGAT
>JAVHNF010058517.1:0-15383 GCA_034783455.1 Micropsitta finschii
ATGGTTTAGTGTGAGGTGTCCCTGCCCATGGCAGGGGAGTTGGAACTGGATGATCTTAAGGTCCTTTCCAACCCTAATTATTCTAAACTGTGAGACAGATTAGCTACTGTGGTCAAAATTCACATGCAGCAAGAGAAGAAAGAAGTTCTCTGCTGGCTCCAGGATAGATTTGACCAAAGGCAGGTGGAGGACACAGACAGTCACAGCCCTTGCTCAGGCTGGAGGACAGAGATATTGAGTTGTCCAAGACGGAAAGAGGGTAACCACAAGGCTCCTTCTGGCTTCACTTTTTGACTCATACTTGCTTATGGCACTTGCTTCGACACTTACCCTGCACCTCAGCAGAAGAGCACCACTGCTATGATAGGCTAAGTCCTCCTGTAAGGACTCTTTGAGTACAGAAGCTTGAGTGATGGAGAAACATCTTCATGCCTTGCAAAAAGGCTTAAGGGTTGAAATCTCAAGTGATGAATACTTTCCATTTTAAAAACTGTTTAATACTGTTAAAAGGAACCTATGCCTTCTTAGGATAGCACCTGCGAGGTGAATATTTGCATTTCCTCCATGGCAGCAACCAAACCATAGCACATTTAGAAATACTTTTCAGTAGGCTGTGGAGTGTAAACATGATGCCATTGCCCTGCATCACAGACAGTACATCGTGTGCCACAATCCCAGTCAAACCAGAGAGGAACACAGGTCTGAGCAGCAGCGCGCACCTTCCCATCCCAGATCATATTATCTTTCTTTTACTGTTGCTGTTTCCCAGGCTGCTGCCTACCTTTGAGTGCATGGGCTTGGTGCTATTTCCTCTCTGACATCCCTCCTGCATGTTCCTCAGGCAGTGACCACAGCACAGTTTGGCACACAGCGGTTTGCATGGCTGTCCATTCTGCTCCAGGAGGGCAGGATGCAGATTCCCAGTTTCAGACCAGTAGAGGAACATGTATGATGGAAAGGCCTGGGTCTGGAAAGGCCATAGACTTTGCTTTCCTGAATGGGCAAGGAGTGGAAAAAACTCTTTTGTCAAAGACTAGAAGGTGTCTTCCTTGAAGCATTTTATCAGTGGTAGGATTTTATAATGGTATTAAATGAGGCAAGATGTCCCAGGCATGATGTGTCTTTTGCTTTGGATTTGCTTTTCTTCTTTAAAAAGTTTTATTAATTGCACCTGGCCAGACGTGGTGTGTTCAAAGCAGGCGCATGTTCTGCAGCAGGTGCTGACCACCTCTCAAGAGTTAATCTTTTGTCAGCAAAACTCCACTGTGCAAATTACTTTCAGAAGAGAACAAACATTTTGTAGTGACTTAGTGAGAACAGTAAATATTGACATGCACTTGCTCCCTGTCTCTGCAGAAAAGTCTTAAAACGTATTTAATTTTCACCTGTTCTTTGCAAGAACCCTGTGCCTTTATACGGCAGAATTTCCTTTAACAAGATGATCAGCGCATTTAGCTTCGAGCATCAAGATCCGTGGTGCAGCTGGAAGTCTGTTGTAATTGTGGAAGTAGATTAAATATCTAGCAAAGTATTATTTCTTTTGCTTTTGTTGAAAAGCTTTCCCTCTCTTATCTAAAACATCCATAAATTGTGAAGTATGTGTTGTTACATTTAGCTTACATGTCCAGTTGCTTATGATTAGCTGACATTTGTGACATTTATAACTTACTTGGTAAGTGAAAACTTGCCATATATGTGAAATATACGCTTCTGCCTTAGCCAACTGCAGGTAGCAATTTATAAGTGCCATTGAACCATCCCATAAATCCTTGACTGAATTGCTCATAGGTTTTCTCCTCCAAAATTAACACGTAGATTTTTTGCATTATTTTTCTAGTTGATCCAGCACCTGGATCCCTTCAGCTATTGGATCTATCCAGGCTTTCATTGTGTATATTCCATGCTAAAGATTATAAAGCATCACATTTTTACAGATGGTGCCTTGATTTATCTTGGAGAAACACAAGCCTTCAGTTAGCTTCGAAGTCCTGCAGCACAGCTTTGTTTTTTATTCTAAGCCCAGTTCGCCCTGAGCCTATGCCTTGCAGAGGCACTCAGTTGTTTGTTTGTGTGGCCGTTCTTCCCTAGCAGTTCGTCCCCCACAGTAATTCAATTGCATATGCTAAATCTGGAGACCACTTTGCATATTTTTCATGATTTTGGCCTGGTAGGAAAGTGAGAGAAGAAGAACTTTGTATGTACTTGTACAGTCTTCCTATTGTATCGGCTTCTCATGCACTTCTTGCAGTTGTCTTTATCTAAAGCAGGAGTGGGCTTGTTCTTTGAGGGAGCCACACGCTCTATGCATTATGTAAATCACATATGAAGTCTCCTTTCCATATTAACTACCGAATTCTGTTTTTCTGACAGAGAATGGGTTTCAGTTTTTAACAGCTGCAACAAAAAAATAGATACCCAGATGGGCCTTTTCATCTTCTGCTTCCTTCGCCGCAGACTGTACTTTCCATACTTTATTTGGAAGCAAAGAAAAGCAGTTGGCTATGTTCTGTAAACTTGCTAAATTAAACACGATAAATCCTTATATACAAATGGAAAAGACTGCTGAGACGTGTGTGATTCCATGCTGGCTTTTCATGCTAGAGTAAGCATGTGTATTTGAAAATAGATTGCAAATAAATAACAAGCTTATTGGAAAGACAAAATGTAGATAGAAACACTTATGTGTGTGTCTACTTTGAGGCAGCTGAAGCAAAATGTGAATGCCCTGAGCAGAACATATCACTTTACTAAGAGCAGGACACTCTCTATTTCAATTACCAAGGCACTTTTGACAGTTGTCTTTTGTAATCCTAATGCTTTAAAGGCAGTGTAAAAGTTGTCTAGACTTTTTTGCACTACATGAATGCACAGTTCATTAAAACAACTCAGAAGACATGGTTCTTTAAGTATATCATTGCTTTTTTTTTCTGGGCCCACGTACAGGTCCAGGACCTACTTAATTCTGGACACGCTTACTAGCTTCAGCCTTATCTAGAATGAGCTGGAACAGCTCTCTGTATTTTGTATTTCAGGGCCAGGATCTGCCTTGCAGTGTTCTATCAGAGGGTCAGTAGAAACTGGAGCAGTTCAGGCTTAGATCCATTCAAAGTGAATTCCTTGTAATCCAGATGAGAAAAAAATAACTGTGTAGTAGAGCTGCACTGCCAAGAGTTTAACATGCTGCTTGAGTACATTCACAGGTGGGCTTATCTACAGTCTTCATAGCATATATACGTGCATAAAAGGTGGAAATATAAGTGTGTGTTTATATGGTGCAGGGAATCCAAGATGCAAAGCCCTGTGCTGGCTGAACATCTGTAGCCTCTCTTCCTAGATTTGAGGGAGCTCCAAGCAGGTGGAATTCATCAATGTGCAAAAGGAAACTAATCTGAATAGGTGCCATTATTAAAATGCATTTGCAGTGCCAGATTAGCTTTAGAAAAACAGGAAGGCTTTGAGAGGCATGGGAAAAGCATTGTCCAGTGCAGAATAACATGTCGGTTATTCTCCTCCAGCTGCACGTGCATTGGTGCAAGGCAGGGTCAGGGCAGGAGTGGCAGAGGTGGGCAGCATGGAGCCGGGGTGAGGAGCGGCTCCAAGGCCAGCAGCTCTGTGTCAGTGTTCTCCAACCTCATGGGCTCACCCTTTCTCTGTGAAAGCCAAAGTGAACACACACAGCCACTGCTTCTCTGGCCAGGGACCGACACTGCACTGGCAAAAGGCCTGAGGCGCAGGGGGGCCAGGCTCAGTAAGCTGTGTGATATCCATGGAGAGAGGCATTCTTTAAGGAACCATTATCTTACAGCATTTATTTGTTTCCTTCCCTTCTAAACACTGGTTTTGCTTAGGAGAGAGGAGTGAGAAAGCAAAATGACATGAGGCTGGAGCCAGACCCTTCCCTTATCATGCTTTGGGAGCTGGTGGGAACAGCTGGGGCTGTGCCCTTCTTCAGATAAACTGTCACTCCCTGCAGCCCACCAGTGTGTCTCACCATCCTGCATTTGGTTTTTGTACAACATCAACTCTTTTGAGGCAGTGTCCTGCCATTCCTGAGGTCAAAACCTGTATGGTCATCTGTGACTTGCTGTGTGAAGGCACAGACTGTTGCAGCCAGTAATAATGAAGGTCCAGAATGATCTCCTGCAACTTCGAACTGGGTTTAACATCATTTTAATAGAGGGAACTACCTCAGTAAAAAGGTAAAGTGTACTTGTGAATAGACTGGGGCCACTGCCTCGTGCAGCTAAAGGCTTGGAAATGTGCTCTGCGCTGCTGGAAAGCGTTCAGTCTGCTTTTGCCTTGAAGTTGGGAGAGGCATGACATATCCACACTGAAAATTCTATAAACTCTGCTGGTGCTTTTATAACCTCTTCCTCTTAACCCCAGCACAAGCACATGCTCACACAAACAAAAAGGCGCACACTTCAGCATGTCCTCTGCTCTCTTGAGGAGAGCTGCTCATATGGCTCCTTGGGGGGCTTTGATTTCTTTCCCACCGCTCCCTCAACACAGGGCATCTGTCCCCCAGCTCCAGCCATGGGCTTGCTTGGTGACAGCGCTGTGTTTGTGGGGATGTGCAGAGCAGCTGGAGTGCGTAGCTGGATGTGGCCTACTGGGAACTGCAGCTTTCAGCTGGTAGAAAGCATTAATCACTGCAGTGGTGATGCACATAGATTATCAGAGCTAAAAATCACAGGGAACTGAAGTGGTGGGAGGAAGTCTGGGGAAAAGCCAGTTATTAAAAAGGCCTGCTTTTAAAGGCATGACTCACGCCATTTATTAAAATAGGCTTTTGTACTTTCTAAAGCCTCCTCAGTTCTATGAAATCAATGTAAAGCTAATATTTCTATCTCTGCTATGCATCAGCCTCCTTGCAAAAGAAGGAAAGACAAGGCCGTTTGAGGCCCATGCAGAGCCCAGAGTTTTATGTCAGAATCTGGAGTGAAAAGATTTGCATGGACATTGAAGTTTGTATTTTATGTGTCCGGACAGAAACTGTGAAGCAGCCAGGCATAAGAAGCACCAAAGCTGCTACACTGGGTGCTCCCAATAAGAGAAATGTCAAAATAAATATTCTGATTTTTCTCTTTTTAACAATAATGTAAATGGGGAGTGACAAGCTAAAATCCTCACCAGTGAAGCCTGTAAACTCTAGATGAGACTGTAAACAAATAATTTAACTCTACTAATTAAATGGTCATTACCCCTAAACGTGTGTGTTTTGGTATAACATGAAGGCAATACATCTAGGAAATGAGGATACAGGCTTTGCCCATTGATGTGAAGCAATGCTGTCCAGAAAGCACAGGTCACAAATTGTTCCCATTTTGTGCTTTTTGTGCAGTACAGTTGTAGTAACTTGTTACTGTGAGCCTGAGATGTATGAAAAGGACAACAGCAAGTAAGAGAAGGGCAGTGAGGTTGTTACCACAGTTACTGAGCATGGAGTTCTGATAACTTGATCTTAGGAAGGATAAAGAAATACTGAAGAGTATTCAAGGAGTTAAATCATATTTATGGGGTGTTATTTATTCAGATTAGGAAGGATGTTTGAGAGGTGGCTTCATCACTTCACAGACTTCTTTACAAAGATTTTTTGCCAGATCTTATGTAACATCTTTGTGATGAAAATGTGACAAAGTCCAGGGATTAGCAGCTGAAGTTAAACAAAGTCAGCCTTGAGTTAAATCTTCATTGCCCATCAGCGAAAGTGACTGAAGCCTTAAACAGCTCATAAGGGAAAGAGTGAAGTGGTCATTATAGGTGGCTTTAAAGTATAAGTAAATTATATGTATGTAAGATTAAAAGATTTAAAATTCTGCTTCTGGGAGAAATTTTGTGGCCTGTGTATGTGGGAGATCAAACCGGTGGATTGTGACTGTACCCCCAAGTTTTGGCATTGGTGACTGAATGCATGCTGGTGCCCTTCCCTCAGGACCATAAATGCTCTGGAAGTTGTCAATCACCATATTCTTACTTTACTGTCTTTAGTACATTTATTTGTGTTTCATAACATCGTAACAGGAACATGTTGCCACATGAGCACTGGTGAATTGAATTGGAATGAGAAACTCATGAAGTCACCCCACCTTGCTCTTTGTATCACTCTCGTCATGTACAAATACAGGTCTTGATACTTGCCAGCCATGACCTGACTTTTCAAGACAAATGGGTGCCAGTTTGCTTTTCTATGCTGCATTATGGGGGGCAGTGAAGTAATTCAGGAGTGAAGTCAATCCCTATCTGGCAGCAGCAGCTTCCACGAGAGGGACAGATAACTGGAGCAAAAGCCTTGTCAGCTGCCACAAGTTTATCTGCTGCTGCCTGAGTCAACACTTCACATTAGTTTGAGGTAGCAACCTCTAAATTACCTTTAAAGAAATCTCTCCCGGGCAAGTCTGTGCAGTCATCTCAGCATTCTGCAATCAACTTGGAAAAGTTCTTCACTCCCGCTTTTCTCTGCTGATTGCAGCAAAACACGGACTCTTAAAGCAGTTGATATGAGCACCTATGCCTGCAATAGTACCTTTCACCCCGCATGTACTAAGTGCAGCAAAACCAACCTTCTGTGTGTGCTCTGAGTCCGGCATTCACATAGCTGTGATTTATAAAGGATAAGGGCAAGTGTAGCTCCTCCTGGTTAACACTGAAAGACAGACATTGCATTGCAGATGCTTCAAAGGCAGCATGCACTGGTGTCTGCTTCCCCCTTCTCAACCTCTACCTTCTGATCCATGGTCTGGAAATCCCTTTTTCCATACTGTTCCAGATCATCAAATCATGGAAGGGACCTTAAAGACTCTCTAGTTCCACTCCACCTCCTATGGGCAGGAAGACTTCCAGATGTACTCATCCTTAGGGAGAGTCTCAGAATGGACATTTCATCCCAAATCATGAGTATGTGCCATGGGGCACACCGATAATTTTGGTGAGATATTTAGTTTGATGATGTATGTACCAGGAGGCAGTCTGAGCTAACTGCCTCTCTTTAGGGTTTTTTTTAGGTTCTTAAATATGCAGAAGGTTACATGGTGCCACAAATATGTAATGTGCTCAAACTGAGGATGCAGGCTGTTATTCTAACACTCACATGAAGCATGAGCTATCTACAGAAATGAGGAATTAAACTATGAAAGTCAGTGAGCACTCCAGATTCTGTACTAATGCTACTTGTTATAGGCAGTCTGGCTACAAACCTTTTGTTTCGTAAATCATGTGCAAATATTCTATAACATGCAGTCATTGGTCTTACCTTTTCCACTTGTATTCATTTATCACATAAAAATTCACCCTTCTGTGGACTAAAATAGTTACAACGGGGATGAATTACTCCAGTGTAAGACCTAAGCTTTGCTATTGTAAGTATATAAATAATACAGTATTTCAGTCAAAACAAATAATGTTATTGTAAAATACGCTCAGTATCTTGGCATAAAAAAGTTTACTTTATCTGGTTTCATTGTCAGTAGCTATTCCAGTATTTCAGAGAGCTTTATGATGTCTGCAACATGAGTGTGTGTTGATCTCTGATTGCCATCATTTCTGAGGACTGTCAGAGCACTTCGGTTAATGACACAAACAGAACAGAATAGTATTAGTGAAAGACGTTAGTGCCATAATGTTTAACTTGAATCAGAAACCGTTTCTTATATTGCAAACTGTTGGCAACAGTAATTCTACTTCCAAGGGAGTATTTGTGGGGCCCTCTTGCCTTGAAGATTATGGGTCCCTGTAGCATGCTGAATAAGTAGAATTCGTCTTTTTAAGTTTCAGGGAACATTTTAGGATGTCATAAAAAAAATGGATTTTTTTTTTTTGTATTTACATCAAATTATTCTAATAATGTAGGACATAGCTAGATAGTGCTGCTTTTACTTACTGTGTCAGTGATCTCAGAATGAGACTGGTAGCTGTGAACACCTACATACTAACTGCCTCTGACAGCAAATCCTTTTGTGGATGTAGGCAAGTCTCCAAATCTCTCCTCCTCTATTTCCGTTCTTCAAAAATAGTGATTATTAGTAAGTGCTGTTTAATAGTATTGCATGCTATATTTGTCCAAAATGTGGAGCACAGCAGCAGTGTGTGCCTGCAATAATTAATATGTCAGAACACAGTAAAAATTGCTTGCAATGCTATATTTGTCTTAGCAAAGCCATTTTTGCTTAAGGAGGATGCATGTGCCTGTTTTGAGGCAACAACAGATTTAGCTCCAAACTGAAGCAGAGAAAAGCGAAGTGGCTCTGGCTCTTCCAAAGCTCTTCAACAGAACTGGGTGATGTAAGTAACAGGGGTCTTTTGTGTAGACAGTACGTGAAACATCACAGTTTGGCTGACTGGTGTGACCTTTCTGCTTTATTCGTAAAGAAGGTATAGAGGGCCATGCTGTACTGGGACTGGTGTCTATTGTCTGCACGACTTGACATCCCTGGCATGGATATACTGGAGAATAAGACTGGACTTTTTCTTCTTTGCTCACAAGCATCAAATTACATCCTGGTGGTTTATGCCTAAATACAGCCTTTTTTACAAGTCTATCACATCTGTACTGTACTTTTGTGGGTACATCTGAGGTGTTAAGAAGGGATGAGAGCAAGAAAGAGTGCGTTGGGGATGAAGATGAAGTGAAAGCAAGCAAGCAGGTTTCCACGCTTTGGATCTGGTGTAGCACCCTGAGCTCTGCTGCTTTTGAACCCCACATATTGGGCAGAGCAAAGAGTAAGGCAAAGGTTCAGTGTCTGCAGTAGGAGGCTGAGGCCAAATGACTGAGTCATGTATTCAGAGACTTGACTGACCTCTGAGTGCAGATCTATCCTGCTGTTTGCACTTTACACATAAATATGTATAACCCATCAGTTCTTATGATTCAGTATTGAAAGAAATGAGATTTATAAACTAGGTAAACACAGCATCTAGATCCTTCATGGAGAAGGTCAACTGTAGGAAATAATTTCTGTGGAACATAATCACGGGAGCTAGGTGAAGATGGATAAAATGCAGCCGGAGCATCTACTGCAGCTATTTAAGATGCTGCAGTACTAATGACGGGAGTACTGCAGAGGGCTTTCTTGTGATCAAGCCCTGAAGGAGTCAGAGCACTTCTGTGACCTGGCACAATTCTGTCCAACTGCTTCATTTTTCATCACTATTGAGATGCAGCATCAGTGGCAGCAAACACACAGGCGTTATGGTGATGCTGCAGTTTGTGGGTAGGCTCTCCCTCTCTCTCTCTGACACCAGCAGCCTGGGATTTGCTCTTAGTGTCAAAACAGATTGTAATTAAGACTTCTTTTCATTATGTAAGAAATGATTTTTGGCTGGGTGCCTGTTCCCAAACTTTGTGTATCCGTGTGAAGCGGGGAAGTGGCCTGCAGGAAGTGTCTGGGACACAGTGTCTGTGGTGAGCAAGACAGAGGAAACACACAGGTCTTGATTCCTTGCTGTGCTGTAGCTCTGAACAAGGTGGTCAGTCAGAGCTCCCAGGGCTGCCCTAGACTGATCAGTTTACAAAAAGCTCGATGAAAGGAGCTACATCTGGTCTGCAGGGACCAGTATCAGCAAAAGGCATACAGAAGAGACGTGTGCAGATGGACCATGGTACAACCTGTCATGGAAAGATAAAGAACTTCCATTTCCACTTGAAAATAAAAAGTGCTTGTCATTAGTCAAGGTAGTGTAGAAGTTTTCTCTCAACAATGGCTACTACAGTTCTACTTTGTTATCAACACTATAAGAGCTTGCATATTGAAGATACCTGTGTGAAGCTGACCACCTTCCTCATTCTGAGTCTGCAGAGGGGAAGAGGAGAGCTCTGAGTGTTGCTTCCTTACAGTGAGGCATGTAGTGCACACAATGTAGATAGGTATGCTCTGATTTCAGTTCTACCAGCTATAGACTTTCTTCTACCTGTTTCTTTTCCTAGTGTCCAACAAGCACCATTTTATGGACAGCAACTTGCTTTACCAGTGCAGAATGAACTTCCGCCGCCGACGGCGATTAATGGAGCTCCTCACTGAGAAATCTCGCTTGATGCCAGAAAGCCATGACAGCCCATTTTGCCTGCGCAAGCAGAACCATGACAGCAGAAAACACACCAGTTTTCTCTCAGGTGACTCATCAACTATACTGCTGTCTGTAGGGTGACTCCATGGGATGTTAAAAAAACCTTTTTGGACAAGGGGTTTCAGTGTTTAGTTCCCTGGGGTAGTTTTGTATGTGGATCAATAGCATTTCAAATGCTGGTCAAAATACGGTGTCCACGAACAAACAGCACTTGTTAAAATCCCCCAAGCCCAAAGTAATATGTCATACATTTTATGTGGATAGTTTTCAAGAATAAAAGTGAGGGTAAGGGGTCCTGCAGCATTTGCTAGTTAGTAAGAACTAAGAGAATAAATGCAAAGTAAAAAGAAAGATGGAAAAACTTACTTACTTATATTGAAATGCCTTCTAGAAGACACTGCAATGGGAATAGTTCAGCCATCATGTTAGCTACAGTGTGCTCATGCAGTGACTTTTCCAGCTGTGTAGAACGCACTAACCCCTTTCCAGTGCTGTTAGTGAAAGCATGGCTTATTGCTGTTGTTTTAAAGAAACCAGGGAAATGGGTTTAATAACTGATATGGGTTCCCTTTCTCTCTGCATTTTCTCTTTGCTTCTAGTGAGTCCCACCAAGGAGATAAAGATCGTGTCAGCAGTACGGAGAAGCAGCATGAGTAGCTGTGGCAGCAGCGGGTACTTCAGCAGTAGCCCAACACTCAGCAGCAGTCCCCCAGTGCTCTGCAACCCCAAATCTGGTGAGCACCAGCATCACTTACAGTGCACAGGAGCCAGGGCACAGACGTCTGTCTGGGGAGGTGATGTGACGCATGCCTAGAATCATGCCTATGTTTATCTTTTTGAAGGATCCAGTAAGAATTCACAGTGCCACAGGTTTTGTAGGCCAGAAGGCACTATTATCTGCTAGCCTCAAGTCCCGTTGAACACAAGCCAGACGTCTGCCTCCAGTAATCTCTGCATCAAGCCCATAATTGTGGCTTGAGCTGCAGTTTATCTCTTAGGAGGACATGCAGTCAGAGGCCCAGATTTGCCTCTTCATTGCCAAGCTCTGAACTGATTCAAATCCCCTCCTAGAGACATTCCTTCTGTGCAAGTCAGAGGAGAGCTTAACTATCCAGTGGCCGCTTGAGTTGCTATGAAATAACACAACTCAGAAAATAGCAGACTCTAAAGAAAGGGGCAGCATTGTTTCAGCCTGTCAGGGACCATTTCAACATTTTCATTTGCTTAGGTCTTACATTGGTCTGTTTAGGAAGGTAAAAGTAGTGCCGAAGCTTATTTTCCTTTTGAAAGGATTTCCTATCCCATGCCGGAAGGTTAAACACACCCATTCTTACACAGTTCACTTAAAATTGTTTCATATTGTACATCTGGGAAGGGGAAAACAGACCAGGATAGATATTGTTTCAGCCTCTCTGTTTCCCTCAGAAATAACCCTGAATTTTAAAGCAGAGTCCTTTCTGCCCTTTGTACTCATTATTATTTCAAATTTACCGGGTCTCTGCTGATAGTGTGGGGAGTGTTCTGCAACGTGGGGAGGCTTCCTTGGATATGTGCAAGTTCTGCTTTCAAAGGGATGCTGGCATTTGAAGTGATTACTACAGAGTGCCTCAAGCACCGTATGAATCTTGTTCAAAACATTTACAATTTGCTCTGGAGATGCATGAGCTAAAGTGCATTTCATTCCTT
The DNA here is from genome assembly GCA_034783455.1 of Micropsitta finschii. Classification (NCBI taxonomy): domain Eukaryota; kingdom Metazoa; phylum Chordata; class Aves; order Psittaciformes; family Psittacidae; genus Micropsitta; species Micropsitta finschii. The sequence continues at coordinate 11,749 of JAVHNF010058517.1, forward strand.
CTGTGCAGTGGCCATCAGAAAGACAGGCATAGTTACAGCAGTATTTTCTGTCTCTCTCCTTTTAGCACATTTCCTTCCCTCTCCTTAATCTCTGCAGGGAATTCAGTATGAGGTTCTAAGTTGAAATAATTTGAGGGACTCGGGGTTGCATGCACAGCAACCATAACCCCCGTATCAGACCTGCTGTCCAGCTTAGGGGAATGCTGTCAATACTGTTGGGAATTCAGCACCACCTTTTCATGTGTTGACCCCTAGGTGCAATGGATTTGCCCGTATATGAAGAGTGCCGCAGTATCATGTTTTGGCAGGCTACCTCCCAGGTATACTTCCTGGAAAAGCCTGATATATGGGGAGCTCTTTGGCCTCAGTTCATCATTAATTACATCCTGGAAACTTTTCTGGGACAGATAAAACAACATTCATGTGCTGTCCATAAATGTGTTTGTTATCTGAAGTACGCTGACTATTCTGTTCATTTATGGTTCTGATTATATATGAAGTGTCAACCCATGGGTGGTGAGAACAAGTTTATTTTAATGCAGCTGATTACACAACACTGGAAGAAAAAGGAGAGGATGATGTTGCCCTTGCATAAATTCTTTATTTTTCTTTAATAAATTCTCCTGTAGGACTAGTTTTCAAACACCAAATAGTTTTAACAGACTCATATTTGAAAGAAGACAGTAATGGACTTATAGACAGACTTCTTTTTAAGAGTTTTACAATTATTGGTGGTGTAGGGTAATTTCTCCCATGGCACAAGTGCAGATCCCCACGTCATCTTGCTTAGTTAACATAAGGCTGTCAGATGTAAATATTAAGGAGGAATTCTTAATCCTCTGCTGGACTATAAAGTAATTTTTTTTCACAGATAGTTTCCTGCTCTCCATGCCCAGAACATGTTGCTGAACTGAGTGCTAATAAACACAAGGCAGAGGTATATTTATTGTCAGATGAGTTCTCTTGCAGGCAAACACTTAAAACCACACAGGTCATGACTTGACCAGTCATGTAGAAAAACAATCATCAAACGAAAAATCTTTCTGGATGTGCAATGAAGGGAGGCATGTGAAGGAGTCCTGCCTGGATGATTTACCTGATTCTGACTTGTAGAAGAAGCATAATCATTCAGGGTTTCCACATTGATCAGGCATGCTCTGCAAAGTGTAACACTGGCTAAATGGCAATTTGTCAAAATCCATGGGGAAATAAAAGAAATACGTATTGGTTTGTATGCTTGAATTCTGCTTGTTCCCATGAACGTCGTTAGGAAACTCAGGAATGTCTTCAAATACCATCTGTGGGAAATTTTATGTTCCACCTGTGACTGAAAAGGCAGATACAGAGTTATTTATGAATTAAAGCAGCCTTAACTTTAAAAGTGAAGTGGGCACATAGGGTGAACAACATATATCTTTACATTGTCCTCTGTCTTATGAAGCATTTATAGACAGATAAAAAATGGTACACAGAATGGTATTGATTTGGCTTGGCAGAACTTTAAATTTACTTGTTCAGAGGAAAGTTACCTCATTACACAGCAAGGCAATGTGGAATCACCTGCAGAAACACTGGTATTTCCTTTCATGTAAAATCCCAGATGGAGTGAGATGTCTGTGCCTACAGCTGCAGAACTCTCTCGGGATAATTCCTGACCTAACCAGATTTTTTTTGTTACCTAATTCTGTGATGCAAACCTGACTCAGATGAAATAGCAAGGATCATCCAACATGCACAGAGCAGGCTGGGAAGAAAAGCTGCTCCATACCAGGAAGGTCGGTCCCTTTTTTCAACACTGGACTCAGGAACAGCCACTTCTGATATCTGTGGTAGTGTTTCGCAGCTCTTGATTGCAGACAACAAAGTCCGTTGGCCAAATGCCCTGATTTTCCAAAGATATCATCATTTATACTCAGAGTTATCCTACAGGCTTTTCCTTGGCTCTTTTACTACTTTCAAGCAAATCTGCAAGAACTGAAAGAATGTATGGGAAGTGGGACCAAAAGGATGTTGTATCTCAAAATACTTCTGATTTATTAGGAGTATTTCCAGAGGAGTGCTTATGCTGAATATCCATTTATCTGCCTCCACAGTCTTAAAGAGACCTGTGACTGCTGATGAGCTCTTGATGCCTGGAGCCCCATATGTCAGAAAAACCTTTACGGTATGTTTCTGGTATTTTTCTTCATGTTGTATGCATAAGGTAATGCAAACAGACATTTTCTGATGGGTTAATTAGTGCTTATTTGCATTTGCTGAGGTTTGTACTTTAAAATCCCAAACTCCGTTATCAGTACTTCCACACATTTCAGGTCTGATTCTGCAGCTGTTTACCCTGTCTTTATGCCAATGTAGTACTGATGACTTAAATGGAGTGTAAAATTACATAAAGCCAATAAGATTTGTATTATACAAGCTCATCTAGACTTTGTGTTCCTGGTAGAACTTGCTCTGCAGGAGTGGAGAGGTGGATTACCTACCCAAATTGGAGTCTTCTACTTAGGCATTTGTAGACTGTGATTTGACAGAGATTTTGATTCATATTAATTTTAAGAGAAAACCTTTCAGTAAAGACATTTTTGAACCCAGTCATTGGAAGCATTGCTTTTTACAGCCTCCTGGTTAAACGAATAAAACCAGAAAGGAAGTTAATTAAAAGCAAGAAGAATCATTTGGATAGAGCCTTTCCCATGAGTGATACCGCAGCCTGTACACAATGACCTCTGCTATGTTTTGAAAGATGTCGAAATTATGTCTTGAACCATTTAGATGTTACTTCGTTGAATTTCATGGGGCTGGTTGAAGGTGATCACATCGTTCTTTCCTCTTTCCAGATTGTTGGTGATGCAGTAGGCTGGGGCTTTGTGGTGCGGGGCAGCAAGCCCTGCCACATCCAGGCTGTGGACCCCAGTGGGCCAGCAGCTGCTGCTGGCATGAAGGTGGGTGTTCAAACTAAGATGCTTCACCCGTGTTTGTGCTGGTCAGTGAAGTCTTCGGGCTGCCTGTACTTTGGGAGGGAGAAGTGCATTTGTTTCCAGGGTTGAATACCTTTAAGTTTCACGCATTTATGCACTGAGTTCTGCTGCCTGTCACACCCCTCCTGTTTCTTTTGTCCCTGAGATTCTTCAAGTCCCTTTTCCATATGAAACTCATTTATCTTTTCCAAGTTGCTCTCTTGATCTTTTTCTATTTTTAGGTTTTGGTTTCTTTTCCAGTTTGTTGGTTGGTTTTAGTGGTGGTGTTGGTTTAGCTGCGGGGGAAGAGTTGTGTTGTGTTTGGGATATTTTTGTTTGTTTGCTTTTTTCACCTTTTTCCAGCTCTGCACAACTTTAGTTTCCCTCTTTACTTTGCAGTTCAGGTGATTGCTGGAAAGCTTCTGGGCTTTTCCTGTATAGAAAGAGGTAAAGTCAGACATATCTATTGAAAGCGAAGCCGGCATAACCCATTCTTCTCTGCAAAGCAGTTAAAAGTTAAGACATTTCTAAAAGAAGAATGTACGGTACTTTAGTATTTCCTAAAGAGTTAAAATAATTTCATACATGATTCATAAAATAAAAATTATCAATAGAAATAAATAAAAAATAATAATAAAACCAACGATGATAAATCATATACATACATAATAATGTATAACC
>JAVHNF010058522.1:0-10033 GCA_034783455.1 Micropsitta finschii
TGGAAGGGGTCCCTGCCCGTGGCAGGGGTTGGAGCTGGAGGAGCTTTAAGGTCCCTTCCAACACAAACCAGTCTATATCTGCTATAGATGTGGGTGTAGGTGGCCCTAGGAAGGCTTCCTCAGTTGCAAGAGCTCTTCCCAGGTCAGGCACACCTTCCTGTTGTGCTCCGAGCAGTGGGTCATGGAAAGCAGCTCCTGCCCTTCTGCAGCCACGGTGCTACCTTAGGCCTTGAGCAAAGCGCAGCTGGTTCAGTAGTCAAAGCAGCACTGGGATAACCATTCCCCATCATGGGCTGGCTGGGGCTCATGGGGTGAACAGCAGGTACTCTGCACCCCACAAGTGCATCCCAAAGCCAGAATGGCACTTGAGGCAATTCCCCTGGGGAAAGTACAGTGCAGTTCCCAATAGGTGAATGTGGGAAGAGCTGCTGCTACTGCCTGTGAGAGGACAGCAGTGATGGAGGAGGGTAAAAGCAAATACGAAACGGTGTCTTGCACAGCATGGGAATTGTGACCACATTGGTCACAGTGTGGTCTGTGCTGACGGCTTCCCCAGGGCTGGGCTCGTGTCAGAGGGGCACAGGCTGCATTCCCATCACATACAGCACAGTCAGACCTTTGCAGAGCAGCTGGGATACCTCGAGGAGCACCTCCCAGTGAAGAAGATGAACCAGTCAGCACCAGTCAGCACCAGTCAGCACCAGTCAGCACCAGCTCTGGAGGTACCAATAACCCTTCCCTATATCAGCCACACCTGAGAGCTCCCCACTCCCTGGAGACTTCCCTGCATGGGAGGAATTGCTCATGAACCCTATTTAAGCTCAGCTGGAGCCATCAGTCCCTGTGGGTGTTGTGTTGGAGGACTGTTACTGTCCAGCATAGCTCTGTCTGTACCTATACTATGCTCTGCTGATCCAAGACCTCAGCCTGTAGCTTGTTGTTTCATCTTGCTCCATCGCCACGGGCCTGCCTGTTCAGTGCTTGCCCTAATCTGTGGGTTGGTTTCGCACTGGACCCATCTCATCACCATGGTGTTGCTGGATCTGGCCTTTTGGGTTGCTCTGGACGCTTCGTTGGACCCGGATACTATCTCAGACCTGCCTGGGTCTCCATGCAGGTACCATGGGATGGGTTCTGCTGGACCTGGGTTCCTCCTAGCTCTCCCACCCTGAGGGAACTGCCTCTTGATGCCACTGATGAGAGGGCACCTTGTTGTGGGGGCCTGGAAAGGCCGTCAGGCCAAGTGTGCAGCTGGGGGGGAATACTGAAGGGAGCCCTGTGGTCAAGGCACTGGTTGCTTTCTCTCTATAGGTGCCTAAAGCTATAGGAGAAGGCAACATCCCTTTGGTATCCAGGGTATGACCTATGTTGGTAGAACCCACCCATGGTACCAGAAGAGCCCCTTTGCTGGGGGACAAGTGGTTCCCAACACCTGCACCCCCTTCCCTGCTGAAGAAGCTTTGCTTTGGGCTGCAGGATGGATGGGTGGGTTTCCAGAGGAAGGAGCAGCCTGGGGTGATGCAGCAACACGAGCAGCATGGCTGGTGAAGGTGTTGCCTGTGCTGTGTCCCAGGGTGGGCTTGCGCCCTGGCACACTGCTGCACGGTCTGTGCTCCGTCCCAGTGGCATCTCTTTACCATGCTAGTGTTGGAGACATGTTCCTGACATAACCCACTACTGCACCTTGTGCCCAGGTGTGGACTGAAGCTGCTTTCTCCCAGCCAGCTCTGGGTGGTTTGGCCCTGCCACATCAGCTGGCAGTGAATGGCACTGGGGGCTCCTGTCTGTGTGTGCTCTGACTGGATGCTGGGTGCAGTAACCCTGATGCCTGGACAAAGAGTGGGCTGCTGAGAGATGGAAACGGCAAACCCCTCCCTGCTGGGATGCACCAGTGCCCTTGCTGGTGTCTCTCTGGGTGCTCATGGGTGCTGCCCAAGTCCCTGCTCAGCTGCAGGGCTCCATTACTTTGCAGCTGGGCTCTGGGATGGTGTCCGTGCTCTGCACCTGCAGCCCTGGTCACCTCTAAGAGCATCATCCAGGACAGCTTCCCAGCCAGTCTCTCCCATCCTCCAGCTGCAGGAGGGCCTTTAGTGATTGCTGAGGAAGAGCTGAAAGCTGAACACCAGTTGACCCTCAGATTGCTCCTACTCATGAGCTGGGAGGTTTTTCTTGATAGTGTGCTAATGAGCTGCTTTCACCAAGCCCATGGGCTTGGAGCACTGCAGGCATGATCCCAGGTTCCAAGGCACTCCTGTACCAGGGACCCGGCTGCCTCCACTGTGCGGCCCAGGGCTGTGGGATGTGCCCTGTGTTTCCTCATGGACATGGCCAGGCTCCAGGCAGAGGAAGGCGGGTGCACACGCACGTTCTGTGTGAGCTCTGCTTAACTTCAGCTGCCTCCAGGGAAAGGTTTGGATTTAATGTTCCTTAAAAGGAGCTAATCCTGGGTGCCTCTGTGGATCAAAGTGAGCCACCCAGAGGTGGGTGCTGGCTGCTGTGCCCAGCCCGGCTCTGAGCCTGGGTGCTCCCTGGGGTTTCTTTCTGCCATGGGAAGGTGCTCCAGTGATGGCACGGTACTGACCGGTCCTGCTCTGTTATGCACTGCAGTGCTGTGCAAGCCTTGCTGGCCTTGCCTGGTCCTTGAGCTCCTCATGTGCTGCTGGAGCTGCTGCTGCTGCAGTGTGCCCAACCAGCAGGACCTGGTCCTCACTGGCGGTGCCTTTGGCCATTGTGGCTATACAAAGACCCACAGGGGATGAGTGGCATTGGCTTGGGGCACCTGGGCCCAACATTTACAATGTTGTGTAAATCAAGGTGCCGCTTGCAGGGAAGCAGGGATGGCAATAAGCCCATCTCCACATAACCTAATGGAGGTGTTCAAGGCCAGGTTGGACACAGGGGCTTGGAGCAAGCTGCTCCAGTGGAAGGGGTCCCTGCCCATGGCAGGGGTTGGGACTGGATGAGCATTAAGGTCCCTTCCAACACAAACCAGGCTGGGATTCCATGATAATACTCCCAGGACAAGGAAAAGTTACTGATGGTTCCTATAAGGTTAAGTGTTTTGCTGCTTTCTTATCAAGTCCTGTGGTCCTCACTAAGCAGATGAGCTGTAAGCAGAAAAGCAAATCATCAGTGGCGGCAGGGCTGCAGGAGGGGAGAACAGAGCGAGGACAGCTCAGGTAAGTCAGAGCTTTCTCAATAGCTGTGAATGATGCAATTTACCTCAAGGTGCAGAAGGAATGTCTGCAATGGCTTCTGAGATCACATGAGGATGGGTGAGCCTCTGAAAGGTGGAGGGAGGACAAGCATTCCTTTTTCTTGGGAAGGAGGAGGAAGGCACAGGCAGATAGGAAGAAATCTATTCCATGTGAGCTTATAGAAGAGGGGGGAGAAATAAGCTGTGACCATAAAGTCTAACTTCTTCCTTTCCAAGAACAGCCATTAATAGCTACTGGGATGAGCTGGAAACAGCTTTCCAGAGCTGGGGAAATTCACTATTCCCCAAACAGTGGGGAGAACAGAGGTAGGATTTTGTCTGCCCATTGGATGCGGAGGGGATGGGGAGCTGGGAGGCCTGCAAGCACTGCAGGAAACACACTTGGGATGGAAAGCACAAACTGGAGGAAAGGGCTGAGAGAAGCTGCCTTAGAGGAGGGTGGGGGTGAGCAAATGCACGTTCCAGGCTGGGGAGGGCAAAGGGCTGGGAGGAAAACAAGCCTGGGGGGGATCGCTGCGCTCCCGCTCCGCACAAGGGATAACAGCTCGGGTTGTGAGAAAGGCAAACATCCAGGAGTGTATAAAGAGGTGTGTTGCATATGCGAGGGATGAAGTAATGTGGGGCCTTGCTGGAGCACCGTGGCCATATTTGGGCACCCTCCTGGGGTGGAAGACCTTGGTGAGGGGGTGATGGAGCCCAGGGAGAGGTTTCAGGTGAAGCATGATAAGAGGTTTCAAACATGCAGAAGCCTGGCAGGAGCAGAGAGCAGCGCTTGGTTACCCCCTCATCCATGGCAGGGTGTGGATTGGCTCCAGAGAGGGAGGAATAGGTTAAACTTGAGGAAAATTGCTGTAACTGCAGGAGTGAAGCACCAGAATGGATTTATTGGGGTGGTCGCTCCATTGCTGCCCTGAACCCAGTGGAGGATTGATCAGCCCGAGCTGCAGGGCTGTGCCTTGGTGGTTGCACCAGGTCCCGTGTTGCCTGTCTTCTGTTACCCGTTGGTGCCTGTCAAGGGGTCAGTTGTAACCTGCTGCTCAGCACGCAGCTGGTCTGACTTGCAGTGCTCAGGCTTCACAGGGAGCACAGCAGTTCAACATTACTCCTTTGTTTCAGTTACTAAAATACCTGGGTTCAGGTGCAGAGTTTCAGGCACCTGCATCTGCAAACTGTCAGACTTGGGAAATGTGTGGTGAGAGCGCACGTAACTCCGCAGACAGACTGGTTTTCCAGGTGGGATCTGTTAGAAAGACAAGGGAATTGGCCAGTATTGAGACTAGAGCATGCAGAAGAGTTAATTGTGTAACTAAATCAACCTAGAACCTCGTTTACTTCCCCTTGACACTTTTCCCTTATCGACCTGGTATTCTAATAGGTATTAAGTATGAGGTTAGGGTCTGCACCTAGAGCTGCCTCAGGACTTGTAGCCATCTCCAGGAAGAGATGCCCCTGTCATGGTCTGATATTCTCCAGTTACAGATGTGGAGCTGGTTGGTGGCTTCCTGTGCAGGAGCAGAGCATCAGCTCCTCCTCCAGCTGTAGAGATCACTGCAAAGACTTGCTAGCAGGTCCATGCAGGATACACACATCCCAGCATCTTCTGTGGATGCTATCTTGGGCTTACTGCCACTGTGCTTCCTGTGCTGGTTTATCAACACACCCCTCAGGCTGGGATTTAGCTGCCCTAATTTTGGCATCCTGAAATCTGAGTAAGTCCCTCCTGGACTTCCCCATCCCTGCTTCCTGGAAAGAGGCTGCCCAGAAAGCCAGGCCTGGGAAAAGGCCACCTGGAAAACCTTCCCTGAGCCATAGCTCCTGCCCTGGGATCCCTGGGCAGGGTTGGAGCCCTGCAGGCATGTGGTACCCATGCAGCCCCCAGGTTATTCCAGCCCTTTGCAGCTCTCCTCTTTGATGCAACAACAGGCTGCTGATGGAAGCCACCACCACTGCATCCCACCATGGCTACTAAGCCATCCTTACCCAACATCTTCCATCTAGGACAATGAATTCCTGCAGGCCAAGCTTATGCTGAGCTGCTTAGTTTGCTACCACAGCTTGTAAAAGCCATCACCCTGCTGCCCTGAGCTATAGGACATTTCCGTGGGTGCGTCTTGCCCTGCATTTTGCTTTTACTGCTAAGGGTGCATCTCGCTGCTGGGGTCTTACCCTGGGGATGTGGCTGGATGGAGGGATCACCACGTTCTCCCCAGCCTGGGCCACCTTGCCGGATCTCAATGGCTTTTGTTAACCTTTGGCATCAGCCTTCCCAGAGGATCATAAAGGATCCAGTGTGAAGGAGCCCATCCTTCACCAGACCCTGGCTTCTCAGCCGCATGACATGTACGTACAGTTCTGAGGCCAGGAAGTGATATGTGAAGTAAAGCATTAATGGCACCCAAAATATGTTTTCACTTGTACGTTTTCCCCTCTCCTGCTCCTCCAATGCGCTGCACCATCCAAGTGCTCTCACTCAAGCCAGGTCCATGTGGTACCTTGCCTGTTCTTCCAAGCAAACAAACCCAAAACATCAAGGAAAAATCCTGGAGAAATATCTTCCCAGGAGCTGATGGTTTCTTTTGAGACTCAGCTGCCTGACATGAGCTCAGGGCAGGAGGAGCTGCAGGCACGACTCTGAAACCAGGGAATCTGTTGTGTTCCCAGCCCTCCCCAGCTTCCACGTTTTCACAGCCCAGCTCTCTGTTTCCCAGTAGCTTTTCCACGGCTGCAGTGAAGGGGTTCGTACCCCTCATAGCTGGCACAACGTGATGTTACTCTCACATACTGTTTCTGCTATATCACAGCAAACTGCCCAGCTCTTCCTGAGATGACTTCATAAATTCCCCCTGTGGGATGGAGGTTTGTGACTCACAGCCTTGCTTTGCCTATATGAGGTCCTGCCACCTCCCTGGGTGCTGCGGGGGCCTTGGGAAGTCAGTTCTGAGCCGAGCCTTTGAGCCTAGGCTGGTCCTTGGCTTCAAGGCTGTTGCTTCTCTTTCCAGCATGAAAAAAGCTGTGTGTACCTTGGGTTTGCTCCAGCTATTGCAGATGATGTAATGAGCGGTCCTGCCCCTCCCTGCAGGCTCTGCAGCACAAACTGCACTGATTCTTGGATGTCTTGAGGTCAGAACATAGCACTGAACGCTGCAGAGCGCCTTGGCCTGACGCGACCCAGTGTCCTCAGCTCCGTCAGTGCTACGGCCTCTGTCAGCTTCAGCTGCAAAAGCTGCTCTCTACTGGTTCTTTTACTCCCATAAATCACATCAAGGCCTTTCAGGCTGCACCCTTGCACCAAAGATCCAGCACCTCCACCTCTGAATGCTGCTCCTGATGCATCCAAGGCTCAGTTTTTGGCTTTGATGAAATGCACACAGGTCTCTGCGCTAGACAAGGGGGGGGTTGATGGAATTCAATTCTTTGGATCTGGCTCAACAGAAGTCATCTTTCCTCTCCTTGCACCTGGTGGGCAGGAGATCTGCTTCGTGTGGTGCTGATTCATCTTAGTTCTCACTTGAGGAGGATCCAGTGACCTGCTTGGACAAGCTCACCTGGGAGTTATAAATACACCCCTGTGTAATACTCACATGACAATAAGCTAATGGGTCATGATAATTGCCAATAAGAACAGGATTTGTCCCTACAGGTGGAGACCCCTCTTCCTGGGGCTCATTCTGAAGCTGGGTTATTACTTGCCTCCCTACAGCTGGGTGTTGGGCAATGCTGGTGAGATGGATGAGGTGAAGATGTGGAGCTTCACTGAGAAACCTCTATGTGATCAGTTACACAAGGTGATGTTCCTGGTGTCAGAGCTGGAGCCTGCTTCTGGACAGGCTGTGTTCCAGTCCATCAGGAGCCGCCCATTAACTGCACCAAGGTAGATACAGCTCATGATGGGACAGCTGGGAGAAGATAACTGTGTCTGTCTCCTTGGCTATGATGCTGGTTGAAATAAGGGAGGTAATTGAGAGTCATACTGAATGTTTGCTTGTTGGCCTGTAACATCCACCCTTCGCTCATCAGCTGCGTGCTCCTATTGTCCACTTTGGTAGCTTCCTGTGGCTCTTCCTCCTCTGAACTGAGTGGAGCTGGCTGAAGCCATGGCCTGCATGCGGGAGGGTTCGTTGCTAATCCCTATCCTGACTCATCCACATGCTGGGACTGGGCTGGATCCGAGGCCTCAGACACCACAGGGTGAAGCAGCAGCACTTTACATGATTTATTTTCTTATTGCGTGCTGCTTTTAAAGCACTTCAGTGATTTAGGTGCTGCCTGACAGCATCGCGCCGGTCGTGCGGGTGGATGCCAGGCAGGGATGCAGTTAGGACCTGCCACTGAGCAGAGCTATAGCCCCACGCCAACCAGCTTCCAGGAGAGATGGTGACTACAGAGGCTGCTTGAGCCAATTCCTTGCTCCTTTAGAACTGCCAGGAGTTGCCAATGAGTAGGTGAGTTTGGAAGCAGCAGTTTGTCTCCAGCCCTCCACACTTTGCCTTGTAGGGGGAGAAAATGATGACCAAAGACCTGTTTCTAAGCCCTGGCTGCGTCTCAGGTTTAAACATTCATTTAAGACCCTGCCATGAGGAAGGTGTTTTTCAGCAGCAAGTCCCTTGTGGTGAGCCACTGGCTCCAGACTTGGTTTAAATGGGGGTTAGAGATGAGTGCAGAATCAAGCAATATTCCTGCTTGGAATTATGGACCATCAGCTTAGAGGTGCTGGGTGGCCCATAGAAATGGGACTCCATGTATTGTAGTCCCTATGTTAGCAGCCACATCTTGGTTTTGCCCAAGACTCCAGAGGAATAAACGTGATGATTGGGAGTTTTCACATCATGACAGCAGGTGACATGATGGTGATTTACAATGCTGAAAGCACAGAAGTTTGATGCTTTGTGACTTAAAGACAACATGAATTTGTTCTTCCAAGAAGCAGAAAGCAAGTTAGAGACCCCAGAGGGCAAAAGGCGATCACAGAATGGTCTGAGTTGGAAGGGACCTTAAAGATCATCCAGTTCCAAACCCCTGCCACAGGCAGGGATATGTGAAGTGTCAAAGAACAGCTTTAAAATTTGGGGGTTTGCTCCTTGGTGCTTTGTGGTGGCTAACGGCTGCTCAGGGGAGATTGCTGTGCTTGATTTCAGGTTAGCCATCCCGAGGGGGTTGGCCAAGGCCTCTGCAGAAGTCCATCTTTCCTTCTCACCTGCTCCATACCAGTGTGAAGTGCCCCACGCTGGCAAAGATATAGGAAGTTTGCAGCTAAATCTAAGTTCATGACAAAGGTGCCAGAGAGCTGCAGACCCCCCCAGCAGGTTTGTGGGCACTCAGCCCCCCCAGGCTCTGTTTAGTCATCATAAGGCACAAAGAATTTGAACACGAGTGTTGTCTTTTTCCTTTTCTGGGCATCTCTAAGAGCGAGCTTGCCAGAGCAAGTGCTGAGGTTGCTCTTTTGCTGGGGCATAGTTCTGAGATTGCACAGGACCATAACAGAACCTGGGGGCTTCCACCTCTAGCTCCAGGGCAGAGATACTGGCGTGGGATGGGAAGGCAGGGTGGGAAGGTGAGAGTCCTCAGACTGTTCTGTATAGCAGAGAGGTGAATTCTAACGATGGGCACCCTCTCAAAGGCACTGAACATTCTGGAGGCAAAATTCTGTGACAGGCAGCTGTAATAGCTGAGAACAGAGCTGGGGAGGAGATTTGGAGCATACTTTTACACTCCTGTTAGTGCCCGTGGGCAGATGCCTGCTGCTGGGGCAGACACATTCCAGAGTGGTTTGTGAGTCAGACGAGCTCCTCCCATCACAACTTCACTCATCAAAGCAAGTATTTATAGCACAGGTATCTGGACAGGAGCTCTCTATTCCAGCCTCTTGCTCAAAGCAGAGTCAGCTGTGAGATCAGCCAGGTTGCTTAGGGCTTTATCCAATTGGGTCTTAAAAGCCTCCAGGAATGGAAACTGCACAACCTTCCTTGGTAATCTCTTTCACTGTCTGATTGTCATCCTGGGGAAAATGTTCCTCTCTGTGTTAAGTTGGAGCCCCCCCTTGTGAATTTTATGTGTTGTTTCTTGCCTTCCTGTCATGTATTGCTGCAGAGATTTTGACTTTGTCTTTCTGAGACCATCCTCACAGGTATGAGAAGAATTGCATTAAGTCCTCAAAGCAAAGTCATCTTTTCTTCAGGTTAAATAAACCTGGGTCCCTCAATCAAATTGCAGCCAGTAAAATGTCTTTGTCAAGTGCAAGATCTCCTGTTTCTTCATGATGGACTTCATAATGTTCCTGTAATCCTGTATGGATCGTTTTGGATAGCAGCTGTGCCCTCACCAGCATTGGCCATTCCCTTACTCACACTTTCTCATTTGCAGATTTTCTGACTTTGTCATCTCCTCTAAGTCATTGATATGAATATTAAACAGGACGCATTCCTGAATGGGTCCCTGAGGAACACCACCAGCCTCTTGGTAAGGGTAAACCTACCCTTTGATCCTGATCTCCAAAACAATTTTTTATCCTTTGGGCATCCTCCTGCTCTCCTCTTCCTCAGACTCTTTATGTCTGAGCTTCAGCAGCACTTCCTTCCCCCTACTTTCCCACCTTGTTATTCCAAGCTGTCACAAATATACTTGGAAATAAAAACCAATATGAGCAATTTTTTCAGCCTGGTAAAATAATAACTTTCACTCTACATCTAGGCAGCATACTTGTCTGTTTGTTTAAGGCATGGAACATTTAAGCTTTAGAAGAATCTACACAGAAATAGGCAAGAGAGAAACACTACAGAAACAGCAAAGGTAAAAAGGAAAACCAAGACAAAAAGTCAC
>JAVHNF010058525.1:0-15498 GCA_034783455.1 Micropsitta finschii
TACCTCCACAGTATCTTGCAGAGAAAATTTCTTACGTTAACTCTATGCAACACAGAAGTAGTTCCTTCCTCTCAGCGGTGATTATCAAATTTAGTTGCTTTTCCTGGCACCTCCTTATTTAATGTTGGAAGGAAGGACTGCTTACTGTCTCAGTACCATTCATCTTTTGTAAAATGCTGCAAACTGTACAGCCCCACTCTTTCCTTCTTGTAATGCTGTGCTGGAGAAATAAGAGTTGCAGGTCATAGAAAAGCTGTAGTACTACTATGGAGGCACAGGCCCATTGTTAGAAACTTAGGCGCTATCCATTTCAAGCAAGTGCTCTTGTGTAACATGCAGATCCTGTTAAACTCTTGTAGCCTCTTTTCAAGACTGAGCCACAGTAAATTAGTGAACAAGAATCCATTATGGTAAGATGAAAACACAGGCTCCAAACAACATTTGAACTGTCTCTTTCTTTGACATGTTTCTTACCTGCTGTGATTGACCACTACAGTCTGCTTTCTCCTCACAGCTGTGAAACAGGGTTTAAAGATGGAGACCTCTTCATGTCCTTCAGGAGCATGTTCCAGGATGTCAGAGATGCTGTTGACTGGGTTCATTACAAGGTGATTGTGAGAACTCATAGGGATGTCTGTGGTTGTAACTGAGTTAGAGGGACTGGTTTATAAGTCATGAGTTTAAGATTTGTTATTCCACTTTTGGGCAAGAGCCCTGCTTTGCCGCCTAGTGAGCAAATAATAAATTGCAGTTGTATATAAGTCAAGATCTTGACTGCCCTCCTTGTACTGGAACATTTCTGTCTTGGCTTCCTATTCCTTTTTATTGTGTCCAGGTTCCATTTCTGCACTGTAATTAATGGGGTTTAGAACTAAAAGTCCACAACTTGTACTTTGTCTTAATGATTAAAATGGCATTTTACTGTAAGTGGTTTACATTGGTACTATCTTATATTATCTGAAAAGTACCTTCATTAAACAGAAATACATCAACTCTTCTCTATTTAGAAAGGAGGGGCAGTTCATTTTTTCACACTTACATGCAAATTCAGAATCTAATTTTGTGAGTATTAGCATCTGGTTGAAGACCTGATTTTCTTGTTCTTCCTCGTTCAAGAGATCTATTGGGGTGGGATGGAGAACCATCACAGGAGAACTCTGCTCACAGTTGTACTTGCGGCAGTCCTTTTATCCATGCAGAAGTCAGGAATGTATTTTTCTTTCCTTATGCAGTGTTATGTGATACATGTTGGAGTTGGCCTTTCAGTAAAGCATTATGGTCAGTGTTGGAGACAGGTCGTTGACTGTCTTGTTTGGTATGGCAAATCTATTTTTTGTTTGTTTCTATTGTATTCCCTTCTGAAAGGGTTAAAATGCTGTTGAAGTGGATTATTTACCATGGTGAGGGAATCGAAGGATCACAGAGTTTGTGATGGTCCCTGCTACTCAAAGCCTCTCATCTCTAGAGTCACTGGTTCAGATTCGCCCTGGTTTGTACTTTCACAGCATTTTAAAGTGTGAAAGTTGGCATTACTTTGATGTCTCTTACATCATAAGTTTCCATTACCTCACTGGGTTCTGTTGTTTCTATTTCAGGGATCACTTAAGGAAAAGACCCTTGAGAATCTGGAAAAGTATGTCGTGAAAGATGTAAGTGTGAAGTTACTTTACTTGTGCTATACGGCATTCTGTACTGAGTAAGCAGGCAAGATATAAACGTGCTGATTTGCTTTACTGCATCACAGAACAGATAGCACTGTGATTTCTATTGTAATAACCAAAGACAAAGTGGAAAGTTCGGATGCAGCCTTTATTCTGAGCCAGTGATCCACACGATTTCGTATTCACGTGCATGTTCTTTACGTAAAATATAAAAGCCAGAGGAAGTGTTTACATGGGACACAGGTGAATTCACTGGCAGGGCTCATGTTGGTTCTTTTGGTGGTGAAAGCAACTGTGTTCCCAGCCATGTTTTCTCTGCCCAAGCAGACCTCTTTTTAAAAAGGAATGATAAGCATCTTTTTAGACAGGTATTCCTTACCCATGCAACAAATATGATACATGTCTTTAACCATAAGAGACTGAGGAAGAGCTCCTGAAAGAGTCACCAATGTCCAGTCTTTTGATAGCCCCAAAAATGTGTGTACAGCACATCTAATTGAGCAAGCTCCAGTGGTTTCCTTATTTTTGCACTCTCAAGGCCCCTCTGGACCATTTAGAGTGTAATTATTCTCTCGTTTAGATGAGCAGCGTGGTGGAGTATCACTTTAAAGCCATTAAACTTGTTTCTAGTTACATGCCTGCAGAATTCTCAGGAAAACATTCTGTGAGGTAATCAGCTACTCTGACAATGGACTGAGATTTATGATTCAATAAAAATAGACCCAGGAATAAATTCTCCCTAATTTGAGGTTGGAATTATAATGCGCTCCAACTTGTGGCTCGTGTGCGCTCAGATTTCACCTGCCCCTGGGCCCATTTCGGGTACAGACTTGGAGCTGGAGGAGCTGTTCCAGCATGCCTGGCATGGAGCAGATCGATGGGAGCAGCACAGGGTGCCTGGCACTGTGGTTGGCAAAGGCACCACAACACTGCTGAGCCCTTCTCTCTTGCCTTCCTCCCCTGGGCTGTGCTCTGGAGGGTTGTTATGTGGATGGACCAGCAGCTTTCCTGGCTCTGGCCAGTACAAAACATGTGAATCTGCTTGCTTGCTTGTTTGATTAGCTTTGTTTTGTCTGGTGGGATCATAGCTCAGAGTGCTTTGCCCATGATGAACCTCTGTAACTTTTGTATGTGACTTGTATGTCCCTTGGCTTTCAGGGGAAGCTGCCACTGCTGCTCAGCCGCATGAATGAAGTTGGGAAGGTGTTTCTTGTCACAAACAGTGACTATAAATACACAGATGTAAGTCCTGCTTGAATTGTTGTGTTGGTATATAATGCAAAAGTCAGCCATTCACTTGTATGGGTTTTGGTAGGACATGTTTTGGTGGAGAATCAGTGTTTTCTAAGCTAGGTGCAGAATGTTTTAGTGGTGAATGCTTATTAGGTCTTGAGTCATCTTTCTGTAGTCCTGGTTCTGCTACTGACCTAGTATGTGTCTGGCTTAAGTCCCTCTGTACCTCACTCAGTTCTTCAGCAATTAAAAGGCTGAAGGAGAAAGTGATGCTTATTTTAGATTTCAGCATCCTTTAAAATGCAGAATTTCCTTTTCAAGTGAGATAGTATGAGGTCACTAGATGAGGTGGCCTCAGGTCACCAAAGCCATGGACCTAGAATCATAGAATCAGCTAGGTTGGAAAAGACCTTTAAGATCAAGTCCAACCATTACCCCAGCACTGCCAAGTCTACCACTAATCCATGTCACTGGGGGCCTCATCTACACAGTTTGTGAGCACTTCCAGGGATGGCGATCCCACCACTGCCCTGGGCAGCCTGTTCCGTTGCCTGAGCACCCTTTTGGAGAAGAAACTTTCCTCATCTCCAATCTAACCCTCCTCCCCTTGTGCAGCTTGAGGCCTGGAGAGGTCTAAGAGCCAGAGAGGGCTGTCTGCTGTGCTGTAGCAATAAGTGTGTTCACTTCAACTCCAGATACATATCAGGATGTTGCAACACTGCTAATGCAAAGATTTGTACGATGTTTTAAAGGGTGGCAAATATACCTGAAGCAGTGTGCAGATTTCTGAGGCAAATGTGTTCTTTGATTGTAAAAATTACTGGAGTAATTCCTGTCTCTTGAAAGTCCATCCATTCATTTTAGCTTTTATAAACTACATAAATGTAGTTTAAAAACACATCTTTGAATACTTTCTTTCTGTCTTTCAGAAAATTATGACTTACTTGTTTGACTTTCCACATGGACCAAAGGTATGTGGTTTCTGGACTGCAGTTCCAATAGAAGCTGATGTGCCTAATTATCTGTGTAGCTGGAAAGCATTTTAATCCTGCTTCATCGGGCGTGTGGGATTAGTTGCTTTAATCTGGTTAAAATACACTTGCTGGTTTGTGTCCTATTTGAATGGGATCAAAGCAAATACAATATAACAAAGAGAAAAGAGGCATCATCTGGTCTCAGACGATAATCTGTGTTAATGATAACATTATTTTAGTGATAACACAGTTTAACTGGGGCATTTTTCAGCCAGGTTTCTTAGAAATCTTGCACAGTGCAGCAGAAACATTTATGTGCCTTGCCTATGGTAACTACAGAAATTCTAGTCATGCCTTTGCTAGTTTTCTGAGGTTAAAACTCAGCCCTGCAACTTCTGGAGAGCAGCTTATGAGCTGAATTTATACTGCTGCTTCAGTCTCTCAGTGTGAGGCTCTCTCATGTGCAAAAGATGTGTTTTCATGCTGTGCTCTAAAGGTACAAGGTGACCAAGGGAGAAATGCTCAGAATGTGAGAAATCACCACAATTGACAGATCAAAAAACTCCTTGCTGCAGTCTTGAGCTCCAAAAGACAGGAAATGTGGAGCAGAAAGGGGTTATGAATGCAGTGTCCTTTGGGGAGGGCTGTGATTTAAAGCCATGCCCTGTAAAATAAGAGTCCAGGCATTTCCCACCCTTGGCAAATATACCAGCATGGCCTTGTAAGGCTGAAGTGTGAAGCCGCATGTGCTTGGATCTACGCAGGATTTCACCTTGAGAAACAGTGGCAGCAGTGTCATTTACAGCATCTCTTTACACAGCAGCTGTGCTGAGCATGGCTGTTCAGTGCAGTTCTCCAGTCTCACACCATGTCCTCAGTCCTCACTGCTAGGCTCAGTTGAGATGGGCTTGCTGTGAAAGGGGAGTGCTTTAAGAGATGGTACTGGCAACCCAGCATTGTAGTACAGGAGACAGGAGCTAGGGGATCTTGATGGACCAGCAGTGTCACCAGGTTATGGACAATGGGATTCCACTTAAAATCCCTGTGGTTGATTGTTGTGCCTGTGGGGTTTGTTTTTTGCCTTTGCAGCCTGGGAGTGCCCATCGGCCGTGGCAGTCCTACTTCGACCTGATCCTGGTGGATGCACGAAAACCCCTCTTCTTTGGGGAAGGCACTGTGTTGAGGCAGGTGGACACGGTGAGTGGCAGATGGAAGACACCTCTACAGCTGGAAAGGCTCATGCACGTCCTGTGTGGCATCTCTTAGTGAGAACAGGCAGCACAGTGTTTAGATAGGACCTGCCCCAGAGATGCTGGGCTGGTTTCTCCCCTTAGTGTTTCCTGAGCAACCCCATCACGTGGGGCACAGCAGAGCTCAAGGCTTTTCAGCCTTCCTTAAGGTATTACAGATGGCAATAGGAAAAGAATGTAGAAAGCTATCTTTAGGCTGCCTGGGAGTGAGAGAGACAAAGAGTAGAGTATCAATATGGCAGAAAAGATCCAAACCATCAGCTGTTCTGTACTAACAAAACGACTCCTTCCTTAGGTGACTGGGAAGCTGAAGATTGGTACCTACACTGGCCCACTGCAGCATGGCATTGTGTACTCAGGAGGTGAGGCAAGAACCCTTCTTGTTCTGTGGAGTGGCTCTGACGTGCTCTTGTGGCCTTCAACCACTCTGGCTGTGAGAGAACTTGTGCCAGGCACTGGGCAAGGTTGTTTTTCTCAATGCATGTCATAATGTTCCCTCTGCACGCTGCCCCAGAAGCTCTCCAACATCAGTGCTGCCCAGTGGCAGGGAAGAATGGACACATTCCTCCCCAAATGCCCTGTTCTTCCTTGCCAGGAAGGATCTGGGAAATACCTGTGCAGAGCTTGTGGTGGAGGGGGAGCTGCAGCTGGCCCAGTGCAATGTTTCCAGCTGTACACCTGCCACCGGTGTACCAAGCTTGGAGGGTCCCCTGAGCCAGGGAAGGGCAGCGGGTGGATATACAGGGCTGCCTGTGATGAACCCTTCATGACTGGGGTGCAGGCAGTATGGTCCCTCTGCTGCTGCCATTCATGGGGGCCTGTGAGCAGGCAAAGCTGCTCCTGGGAGAACTTTGTGGTGGGTGGGCAATGCCCTGTGCTGCCACAGCCAAGCAGGGCTGCTACGTTTAGCAGTGGAGGTTTATGGGAGGAAAAGGCACATGCTCTGTTCCTAAACCTGGCCCTGCGAAATGAGGTGCATGTTTCCTTTTGGCTCCCTGTTCTGAGCCATGCCATTCTTCCCTCAGGCTCTTCAGACACAGTCT
Organism: Micropsitta finschii; assembly: GCA_034783455.1. Taxonomy (NCBI): domain Eukaryota; kingdom Metazoa; phylum Chordata; class Aves; order Psittaciformes; family Psittacidae; genus Micropsitta; species Micropsitta finschii. The sequence goes on from JAVHNF010058525.1 coordinate 6,162, forward strand.
GTGACCTGCTGGGGGCCAAAGGGAAGGATATCTTGTACATTGGAGACCATATCTTTGGAGACATCCTCAAATCCAAGAAGCGCCAGGGCTGGAGGACCTTCCTGGTGATCCCCGAGCTGGCACAGGAGCTGCACGTCTGGACAGACAAAAGTGGTAAGTGGAAACCCCAGGCCAGGATTACTCTTGCTTGCTTGGTGCTGCACCCCTGAGATCACCAGGGGCATAAGGGTGCAAGGGGAAAGATCGCCCTGGCTTGCAGCTTCTCCTTTTGGCCCTTTTTCTCTGGGTCTGGGTGTTGATGGCAGGAGCTGGGGCAGCTCTCCATGGGCTGGCCTGGGGTCCCAGGCCTTTCCTGTTCTCTTTCCCAGGCCACTTGAATGTGACCAGCCAAGTGCTGACTTGGCCAGGGAGAAGCTGGAGCTGGATGGGGTTGAGTTGTTCCTCGTCCATAACCCTGGAGCCGTGGCTTCCCTGCTGCCTGAGTGCTGTGTGTTTCCCACCCTCCAGCACTACTGCTTTTGTCCCAGGTCTGCCAATTGGTGTGTAAATAGGTCTGGGGATTATGACAGTTGCATACTTATTGACAGCTGCTGGTTGGAAGGTTTTGGTGAGAGCTGCAAAGGTTCAGCCTCAAAAACAAAAGGAGCACCCAGAAAACAAGCCCAAAGCTCTGCCAGTGGCACGGAGTGTGACTGAACCCTATCCCTGCGCAGTGACCATGAGATGCTGTGCTCCTTGACGAAGTGCCCCTCTACTGCCCTGCAAGGCGTTTGCTTTCAGCCCTTTTCATTTCAACAGTTTTCACTTACCTTTTTCCCCTTTCTTTTCTGAAATTTCCAGCCCTTTTTGAAGAGCTGCAGAGTCTGGACATCTTCTTGGCCGAGTTGTACAAGTGAGTGTTTAACAGTGACAACCTTCCTGCTGCCTCTCCCAGCCTAGTGACAGCTATCAAGCAGCTCTGATGAAACCTTGGGGTTGGGTTAGCAGCACTGCTGCCGGAGCTTTGACTCAGGCCTGGGCTCTGCCCATGAGACCAACCTTCCCCTCCAGACCAGCCTCCCTCCCCTGAGCCCCCATTCCACAGCATCTGGTTCTGAAAGGCTTTTCACACCATGTATTTACCTTCTCGCCTGTAACTAGGCATCTGGACAGTAGCAGCAATGAACGCCCCGACATCAGCTCCATCCAGAGACGCATTAAGGTACCAATCATCAAAATCCCTTTTCATCCTTTTGGATCCCAAAAGGCTTGACAACCCAACCCCACTGCTCAGCTCTGAAATGCTTTGCTCTGCCTTTGGGTGGGCACAGCAGGCTCGGCAAAGCTGGTTTGTCTTTGTGGACGCAAATGGAGGAGCTTCTCAGCTCCTCAGGTGGCACTCCTGAAAGGCAGCCTGGTCTGGAATAGGATCTCCTCCCTCATGCATGCAGCAGCACTGACTGCTGGTGCTCACTGCCGCAGAACAGGGCGTTGGCACACACATGCTTGGAGGGGCTGTAGCCTCTGGTTCAGCCAGCCCTGGGGTGCCATCCTGGGGCAGGTGCTGGCCCTGAGCCTGCTGTTGCCTTCCCCTCTGTTAGCTGTGACACGGCTGTGCTCTGATCCCATGGGACACGAGCACAGAAAGCTTTGCTGCAGATCCTTGCAGATCTCATGTAGCCCCCAGCCCTTGGTGTGCTTCACTTTGGTGTTATCATGGCTCCGCGCTGCTGCCTGCCCAGCCCAGGATCTGACCTGCCCTTTGCTTGTAGAAAGTGACCCATGACATGGACATGTGCTACGGGATGATGGGGAGCCTCTTCCGCAGCGGCTCTCGGCAGACCCTGTTTGCCAGCCAGGTGATGCGCTACGCTGATCTCTATGCAGCCTCCTTCATCAATCTCCTCTACTACCCCTTCAGCTACCTCTTCAGAGCCGCCCATGTCCTGGTGAGTTGCAGATCCTGGGGAGGTGCGCAGGGCTCCCAAAGGTGCCTGTGCTTGAGTTTATTAACACTTCCGCAAGCTCCAAGCACCGGGAATGGCACCTTGGAGGGTTGGGTGGTGTTAGAGGCACTGCAGGCCAAAAGGTCACCTTCTGGGGCTTGCTCTCCATCTGTCTCAGGGAGATCTGGGACTGGGACACCCTTTGCCATCTCCTCTCTGTCTCTTGTATGTGTAGATGCCACACGAGTCCACGGTGGAGCACACGCACGTCGACATCAATGAGAAGGAGTCGCCGATGGCCACGCGCAACCGCACCTCAGTGGATTTTAAAGATTCTGACTACAAGAGGCATCAACTGACCCGCTCCATCAGCGAGATCAAACCGCCCAACCTCTTCCCCCAGGCACCTCAGGAAATCACACATTGCCACGACGAGGATGACGATGAGGAAGAGGAAGAGGAGGAAGAAGAGGAGGAAGAGGAAGAAGAATAAGAAGATAAAAACAAAGCATCTCTGAAGACAGACCATGACTCTAGCAGTGATCAGGAGAGGATTCCTTTGTTGGGGCCCTTGGGGTGATGGGTTGGGGGGGGTGTGATTCTTGCAAAGGCACATTTTGGAAGTGTCCAGATACTTTTAACAAATCAACACTAATTAGGAGGAGACCCTTGTTTTCAGTTTTGCAGACGGTTTAAAAAGCTGTTGGGTTCTGCCTGGGTGGTGCGTTCAGATAGGGCTGCCCGCCTGGGCTGTCATGCTGCTCCCATTACATTAGGGATGCTGCATGTTTCTCCCTTTCCCATGGTGTGTTTCATCTGGTCCTCATTTGAACGGTGTCCTGTGAACGGTTTTTGCCATTTGTTACATCCTCTGTGGAGAAGGAAGGGATGTGCTGGGCCCTGCAGGAGACAAAGTGATCCAAATCCTCCTGCCCTTTGGGTTGCTGCCCTTAACCCTCTGCTTCTGGGTTACAAACTGCCACTGCCCGTGTTAGCCAGGGTGTTGCTGTGGTTTCCAGCACTCAGTTTACCTTCTGCTTGGTGTGAGTTTCTGTGTGTCAGTGGTTTGATTCCTCCATCTGTCACAGATGGCGGTGGGATTCCAGCTCTTGCATATCTGCAGCTGTACACGTTTCGGCTTGTAGATGCTTGTTATCCTCTCCCAGTGTTCCAAACTCTCTTTCATCATCGGCATGTGATGCATGTTTTCCAACACATTTCTCCAACAGCTGAGCCGCACACTGTGTTCTCAACTCCTGTAGTTTCAGCAGTAATTATTAACCCAGGAGCTTGAAGCCACTGCTGTAGCATTACATTAGTCTGTTTTCCTCTTGCTTATTACTGACCTTTCAGTCTGCTCAGCTTTAACAAAGTGAAGCATCCCAAAGGCAAACCCAGCCACCACCTGGAGCGAAAGGGCCTGTTATTCCAGGGTGTCTGCCTTAAGCTAGGGAACAGCACATGCCACAGGGCCAGCCCCGCATGGGAACTGGGAAGCTCCAGCCTGGCTGGCAAATGCCCTTGTCTTTGGCCTGGAGCAAACAGAGCCTCATTGCAGGCTGCAGTGGCCAAGGAGGGTGATGGCTGCAGGGTTTGGCATGGTCCTTGTGCTGGAAGTCACCCTGGGGAAGGCGCAGGGCTGCACACAGCCAGACAACAGCACCCTGTGGTTTTCCTCCGTGTGCAGCCTTCCTTACTCCCCCCGTGCCGTTCGCTGTGAAGGGATTACAATGAGGGCCCTCCTGTAGTTAATTCGACTGTTGTTTCAGTTCCATAAACTCACTGAATTTTGGTTTTCCATTTTAAAGTACCTTAGGAGACAATAAACCCAGGAAAACCACACCACCACCATTGAGCAGGAAACGCTGCTGCTGGAGGGGCACTTGTTCAAGTCAATAAATGATGTTTCTAGAAACGCCTGGCGCTTTGTGGCGTGTCGCTGAGGTGATGAGGGCCAGGACTGGTCCGTGGGGATCCCAGTGGGATGGGTGGCTGAGGAAGAGGGAAGGATCTGCAGGAACTGGCTGTGTGAAGCATTGCTGAGCAGCGGCTGTGGGCCTGGCTTGAAGGGCTTGCCTGATCCCCAGGTGGGCAGGAAGCAGTGCCCCCCCCACTGCTTTTGTCAGGGCTTTTGTTATCCCCATCACCCTCACCTGGAAGGCACCGGGAGACAGAGAAACGTTTTGGATTTAGAGTGAGGAGGGGCTTTTCCATGTTGGGAAGGGCAGCACCCCCCCGCTACTGCCTTCGGCATTGCCCCTTTCCAGGGCTGGTTCCCTCATGGCCCACACTCATCAGGGCTGCAACATGGTTAAACAGGGCAAAACATTCTGGGAAGGCCGGTGCAGCCGCAGCAATGGCACTGACTGACCCAGCCTAAAGCTCTGTCCACCCTGTGCCCAGCAGGACAGGGACAGCCCTATGGACAGCACACTGCTGCACACAGCCCTCACCCGTGACCAAACCCTCATATGAACCAAACCAGACCAGATGAGACCCCGCCATCAGAGCTGCCACAGCAGGATGGTCAGGACCTGTGGCCAAACAGAAAAGCAATGCTAAATGGCTGCAGGTGGTGGCCATCAACAGTGACACAACAGGGATTGCTGAGAGCCCCATGCCCAACACTGGGCCCTGACCCCTTGATTTTGGGGTCTGGAAAACAGCTCGCTTGTACCCACAGTGATGTTGGCTGCACGAAGGGTTTGAGGAGCTGCTCCCGAGCCCTTTCACTAAAGGCCATGCTGGGCTTTGCTATGTTTAAACCTCATTTCTCCAAGTATAGCCACTTGGATTTTTTAAGCTTTAGCTCAGCAGCTGGGGAGGGCGTGCGGCTGCAGGAGGGGAGCTCTGGGAGCTCCGAGCATTCCTCCTTCCATTCCTCCTTTCTAACCGGTTGCCGCAAATAGCTCGCTCCCAGCCCAGGGCTATTTCTGACCACGATGGGGAGAAGACTCTTCAAGGCTGGAGCAATGGAAAGTATTTGACCCTCACTTGATGGTGGGAAAGCGGCGGGCAGAGGGAGCCTGATGGACAACAGGCACTGCTCACTGCCCAGTTTGCCCATCCCGTGCTGCTCTGCACTGGTGTTGCAGTAAGAACCCACTGAGCAAGAGCTGAAGTCTTTTGCCCTGGCTGGCACAGGGGATGTGGCCACAGCTATTTCCTAGCCCACACCAGTGCTGCCCACAAGGAGCCGGTGCCCTGGCAGTACCTTGTGTCTCCAACCAGCCCTGCAGAGCCCCTGCAATAGCCAGCGTGAGCTGCTCTCCCTGCAGCCTGTCCCAGCACCCCAGGGAATGGGCACATTGATGCCCACTGCTGTTGGTCTCTCCTGCAGCATAAGCCCTGCGGCAGCAAGGCCTCAGGGATGGGCCTTGCCCCAAGCCCTGAGCTCTCCCTGTCCTGGGTTCTGCTTTCTCCCCACCATGTGCTCTCCCTCACTGCTCCACAGGGATGGAGGGGACTCACAGCAGCTGCACAGAGCAAACTCCTCCAGGGACAGGAGCCCGAGGGTCACACTGCCCTTAGACACGGCCCTGGAGACAATTTGTGTTGAGGGCACTGCCAGCAAGTCCTTCTGAATAGGTCAAAGTAACTAGAGATGCTCCCAGATCCTCATGCACCGGCTCCTCTCCCAGCAGACAGCACCCACTGCAGCTGCAGCACAAACCCAGGATGGAGGATGCAAAGCCCTGTGCCAGTCCCTGAGCAGCACCTACTGCAGCCTCAGCACCTAAATCCCCCGTGGTGTACACTGACAAGGCAGTTTTATAGGTGCAGAGCTACCGGCTCACCCTGGGGTGCTCACCTCCTGCAGACAGGCCCTGGCAGGCAGAGCAATGCAGCAGCAGGGCAGAGGAGGGCAAGGTCTACCAGTGCCTAACACCCTGTGGGTACTAAAAGTGTCCCTGAGCAGACTCACATAGTACTTGAGAACTGGCCTTTAGTGATGGGGTCCTGGCCTGACCACACAGGGAGGCCACAGCACGGCCTCAAGGACGCAGAGCCCCAGATGCAGGTGCCTTTGCTCCAGGCAGTGCTCCCACCTCCTGGCTTCAGTGCAGCCTGGACCCATCCCACCTCCCTGCAGGGAATGGCCACTTGCATCCTCCCTGCCACGATGCTTGGGCTCTTCCTGCCCTGCTCCTCACCATAGGAGCCAGCCCCGAGCCTGCCTGCACATTAATTCTACTTACATCCTGCTTGCACCATCACATCCTCCACCCGCTGCAGGGACAGGCACACATCGGGCACAGTCCTCACAGGACCTGCTGCTCTCCCCGTGCTGCTGGTAAGAGGCTGGGGAGAGATGTGCAGGGGGACTGGTCCACCCTGCAGCACAGGAACAGGGACAGAGGCACTGGGTGCAGCAGAACCACCCCAAGGCATGAGCAGACACTGCCCAACTCTTTCTAACCCAGGGTTTAGCAGCTCAAGAGTGGAGCAAGGCAGAGAGCGCAGTGCAGGGAGGGCAGCCGGGTGAAACGGCTGCAAGGACAGGGGCTGAGGGTGGCAGAAACACAAACTGGGTGCATGGCCGGGCTGCTGCTCCGCCAGCATGGGACTGAAGTGATGCTGGGCAAGGAACCGAGCTCCGGCTCACCCTCCTGCTCAGGAACAGAGCTCTGCCACTGCCAGCTCTGCACAGCTCTGCTGCACAAGGCCCAGCAGTGGGGAGCAGACAGCGGCACTGATGCAGGGGCACAGACAGACTCGCTCCACCAGCAACCTCACCACCAGCCACGTCCCTCGATGGACAGCCCCGTCACGCACGGCCTGGCAGGAACACACACTACAGAGGGACAGGCAGACGGCATCTATGCTTCCGGACGGACAAACATGATCTGTGGAGAGCAGGTTGTAAATAAAGGGGTTTTATTAGCGGAAGAAAAAGGCCCTCACCCTTGAGGGGACTTCATAAGGTCAGCTGCTTGCATGGCCACCAGCTTCCCAGCTCCTGGTCAGCAAAACCACTGGCACAGCCCTCCCCAGCTTGAGGACTTATAGGCCCGGACCCACCAAAGCAAAGAGCAAGACCTGGCTCTATAGGGAACAGTATCCAGCCTCTCCGTGGCTCTCGACAGCCGAAGTAGAGATTAAAGAGCGATGATGTGCCAATAGCAGAGATCTGGGTCAGGGATTCACCAACATCAGCCCCACCACCCGCGTGCCAAAATCCATCCCTTGGAAATGAGGAGGGGAGCATGGAGGAGGGAAAAATGCATAAACTGGAATGTTCAACAGAAAAAAAAAATCATCATTTATCTAAAAAGAACAGAAATAAACAAAATGCTTTTAAACAAAATCACAAAATATACAAATAAATCTGGTACAAAATAAATAGGAAGGATTGGAAATCTACAACAAAACTGGAATAATTATAAAATTCATCGTATGACAATCAGTATATGAAACGTATACACTTCATTCAGGAGTTCAGTTGTGCTTATTCAGGTTTATGTACACACATAGAAATACTGTAGTCAGAACACTACAACTCTGGCAACCCCAAGTCATGTACAATATGATACAACTCGCAAAGACCACATACGATGGTGAACAGGACACAGGGAAGAGCCATTGGGATGGAGGGAGAGCGGGAGGACCACGGCAGCCACCAGGAAGGACCCGGCCGCAGAGGCACGGTTTGGTGCAAGGGCTCCGGCTGCTCATGGCTTTTGGGAACGCTTCTCAAGTATTTGGGTTCTCTGATTCAGTGTTTGGCATCCGGGCGCCTGCCGCGTGATCCAGGTGTCAAGGCTGGCTCTGCAGCTGCACAAAGCACGTGCCAAGGGCTCTGACTCCCTCAGCAGGGCCTGTCCCTGGACTGCTCATAAACCACCCTTGTGCTCCGGAGAGCACAGACTGAATGGGACCGATTGCACTCTCTGAGTCCCTTGAGCAGCATCTCCCACCCTTAGTGTGAGGAATGAAGACAGGATGGCCACAGCACCGCCTGTTCCTGACTGCTGCACTGCCCTCCCTTGCCTTCCTGAACACTTGCAACTGAACCACAGTGAGAAGAGCAGAGCAAACGGCCATGGCCGGTGCCACAACAGCTGCCACGCTGCCGAATCCAAGCCAACACGATGCAGAAGGACAGAGCACGTACCCTGGGTAAAAACCCGCCGGCCAAACCAGCCCAGCCTGCTGGGACCTGAGACTTTGAAGCAGGGAGACGCTAGAGCTGATCTAGGCCCGGCCACTCTGCCACTTCTGTGAACAGAGGAGCCCACCGAGAGAACCCCTCCGTCCTCCACACTGATCTTTGGGTGAGTCCAGAAGGTGTGCGTTCACTATTGGCACTTCCACCTACAGGCCTGTGATCCAGGCTACTTATCTTACACCTACAAGTTTCTAACTTTAATTTTGACGGATTTGGTACAACGGTGATGCCCAGAGGGTTAAAAGAACACCTCCTTTTATAAAGCTCTGCGTTTACCGAACAGCTGAAATGGGATGCTATGCTGCTCTGCCAAGCACCAAATGCTGGGACCTGCTCTTCCTCCCCAGCAAACCCCGCTACTGACCTGCAACACTGCTTCCAGAAGATAATAGACACATCAGATCCATGCCTGAAGCACCAGAGCCACCTGCAGGCACTGGTTTGGCTCACCTCAAGCCTGGCTGCATTACAGGCAGCAGCTTCTGTCCCGAACGGCCAAACCTCTCCTGCTGGGGGGAGAACTAAACATCAAGTACTTCATCAGCCAGGAATCTGTGCTGGAGGGGTGTGAGCAGCCCGGGCACTGTCCTGTGCAGGACCCCAGTGATCAGCCCTGCTCAGAGGAAAACAGGGCCTGAAGGGGAAACCTCAGGAGAGAGCAGAAAGATGCTTTTCAGCTGGAGACAGAAGACTCGCAGCTTTGAGTACCGTACTTCTGAGGCACAGAACTGCTCTGGAGCCTGTCCTCAGGGCAATGAGAACAACAAGATGTCACTTTGAATTCAGTGCTACCGATCTGTGAACCACCTCCATCCACCACCTGTACCGTGCTATGGGCTGGAGGCACCTTTCCAGCACACACTTCCCTATCCCTGCAGCTCAGGGAAGGGTGCTGGGATAACCCGGCATTCCAGGCTTCCTCCTAGGGAATGCTCTGGCCTCCCCAGGTTCAGCATCCAGCTTCTAACGGAGCAGCAAATATGCACAACCAGACCAAAAAGCTCAACTGTACCGCTTGGAAATGCAGCAACAGCCTCCCCTCGCCTGGAGACGGCCTCGAGGACATGACCATGAAACCAACCGCAGTGGAACACGACCCAGTGTGAAGCCAGACTGCAGAACAAAGCAAGACACTGAGCAGGATTCAGCGGGAGGCTCTGTGGGAAGCCATGTATGCATTTGTCAGGAGGGAAAACTGCTCAGTTCACAGTATTGAAGCAGTTTACAGATTTCTTAATGACAT
>JAVHNF010058528.1:0-10644 GCA_034783455.1 Micropsitta finschii
TTTTTAACTAAAATTTTGTTTAGTTTCGAGTATTTTTATTAGTGTTTTTATGTGTTTATTGTTTGTCTTTTTGTAAATAATGAGAAATTTAAACTACTGGGTTTACACGAAAACTTAGAAACAGGTGACATGAGCTTCCCTCATTTGCCAAGAAAAAGCCTCCCACTTATCTTTGACAAAGGACTGGATGGATTATCCTCAATTGCAATTAAATATTTTAACGCCACATGTGGAGAAATTAACATCTAATTTACAAAAAGCTTTAATCCTGGTATAATAATTATAATCTATCATGTGAATCTCTGTTTAGCCAAGGTATGAATACAAAGTCTCTGTGATTTTTATGGGCCGGCTCTTTCTATATGCATTTGCTTGTCACCATGACAACTTCCTATCAGTTTTTCTGACACTGTGCACTTCAGAGAAGTTACAGTTAACCCAGGGCCTGAATGCAGAGTACCAAGAAGTAACATCTGAGCATCTGATTTCCATGGGCTCATGCGTAGTTCTGCTCTGCTGAAGTCTGATACAGCTATTCACTCAAGTTTAAAAACAAATAATTACATTTTTCAGCAAATCTTCAAGCTGCAGCATACTGAAATTTCTCCAGTATCTTTTCATTCTAATTATGTACACAGGTTTGTATAGCTAATATTATGGCCATGTTTGTAAAATCAACGTGTAACTGTCACTTAAGAGATTTATAGCCTGACTTACAGAAATGTTTCTACATTTCCCTTAGAAATTATTCTCTTTACCGTCTAGCTTAGAACTTTATATTATTGCATACTGAGATCAGCACTTATCTGGCAAGTATTCTACCACAGAACCTAGAAAAATATTCCTGCCTGTGCAAATCTGTCTGATCTCCTCTGTCAGGAGCAAGTTTTCAATTTAAACTTTAGTATTCAAAAGATCTGTGCATTCTTTGATCTGAGATGTCTGGGCTGATACTTTGTGAGTGTGCTGATCTGTGTTGCTGGGTGGTGGTAGGTGCTCATTGCCATGCTTCCTCACCATCCCATACAGCATTTCTGTTGTCTTGGGAGAGTTTGCACTGGAAGCTAGAAGACTTTACCAAAACAGGCTTTCAGATAGGAAGCTTCAGTTACTTGAAGGACAGGTTTGCAGGACAAAGAGTTGAAAAATTTATTTGGGCTTTGTTCAGCCATATCTGAAAGTGCCCCAGTGTTAGAGGTGAAACAGTGTTAGAGGAGACAACTCTAATCCTGCCAGAGATTAAGGGCAAAATTTCCTAATTAAACGTGAATGGCTAGACCTCTATCAGTGATATTTATTGCCAATTGTTTGGCAAGACTGGTTATTTCCCTGTCAACCTCAGAAGAAAACCCTCGACCACAAACTGTCTTAAACAGAAATATTCATGCTTAGCTTATGTAGTGAGCCTAATGGTACATGGAGATATTAGTAAAAAGCAGTAGTACTGCTTTCACTTACTGCATTGATTCTGCCTGTTCCAGCTGCAGCTGCAGTGTCTCTAAACATACATTATGCATATTACATCCAGTTTCTGTCTGTAAAGTCTTGCATCATGTTTGGTTTCTTGAAGAGCTGTAGAGGGTAAACTGAAAGATGCACAGGAATATTCTCTTTTCCTAAACAAAATATCTCAACTGTCTTAAAAAGAAATTGGTTACCCTTGGCTGCATTATCTAATCTGAAAGGCATGTAGAAAAGTGACAACTCCAAGTATTTCCATCATAGAAAGATGCATGTTCCATCTTTTGCTAAAAGGCCACTGGAAATACCTTATTTGAATCACAATCCTGGAGATGGTCTATTTCTTCTTTTTTGCTATTGAAATAAAGCCTTCCAGGAGGAGCTCTCTAGACCTCATCACTGTAAAATCTCACAGTAAGATGATAAGAAAGTTGAGCTTTGTATCACCTAACAGAAAAACGAAGCACAAAACAATGAAGGGGGTGGGTGAGGTGGGAGACATGAGAGAATACTCTCAACTCTCTCTTAGGGAGTTTATTGGCATTTATTATTTTTACAAGTGCTGGCTGAAGTTTCATTCAGAAATGTCTGTATGACCTACAAGACTAATACACCTGTGACAAACTTGTTCAGCACTACAAACAGCGGGGATTTGTTACAGTTAAAACCATGATCTCAGCTGGTTGTGCTACTGATGAGATTTTAACTTTCGGAATCCATTCAAGCAAATGAAAACAAATTAAGATCTATTAAATTACATACTTTTCGAATACAGTTATATTAATAAAATGACTAAGGAAACCATTGGAGATACGTCCCAGTATCTCCAATTTTGGCTTTAGTAAGCCAAAATCCACTGCACTATTTTAATGTACTACTGCCCGTAACAAAATGTATGACTTAACAGTGCCTTTAGAGTGATATAAATGCAGTTCCAAGTAGTTAATGATAAGACAGAGTCAAAGCACAATTTTGAAAAATAACAAGAAAATGGTTTATTAATGATCACAACAAATTAGAACATGGGCCTTAGCCGGGGGGGGTGAGAGTGGGGGGGTGGAAGGGTGGGGGGAGAAAAAAACTTAAAAAACATATAATTAGTAATCCTAAGGGCACGTGCATAAATTAATGCGTCTGCATTTTCAATAAATGTTTGGTAGCTTCTTTATTTACCAGTAGGTGTCACTGGAGTCCAGCAGAGAGCTATTACTACTTTTAAATCTCTTTTCTGCTTAATCGAACCTTTATTTCCCAGAGAAGCATCGATATTTGTACATGTTAAAGTACATACAATAAAAATCAAGAACTGTGGTCAATGCTCTTTCAAATATGTTTTTTTCCTGTCTCAGCTACTGATGACTGTTGGTTTAAATGTTGGATAATTCAATGGATTGAGAAAGAATTCTGATATTTTTTTTTCTCTGCAGCATGCCTGAATCTGGTCCAAGCTGATAATGACCAAAGAGATTATTCGATGAAAAGGTGATGCCAATTAGCAATGTCTGTATGATTACTAGCCCTTGCCCAAGGTTCCATTTGGGGAGGAGGGGAACAGAAAATCAAGCTAAAAGACCTAAATAATGTCCTTTTTCTTTCTTTTTTTTTTTTTTTTCACCTATGCTGAAAACTACAGGGAGTCTGGGAACTGAATGGGACAGGAAGGACCTGGCAGCCACAACGCAGTTGTCTGTAAGACTGAGAAAACATTTAAGGAAGAAAACTGGTGGAAGCTTCACTTTTGGTGTCTGTAGGTTCCTACTTCTGGAAACGAGCAGTATGGTCTTACCGTAAGATATTTTTTTCCTTCAGTCTTAAATGTAAATTGTTTCCAAGAATATAAAGAATCTATATAATCATGTGCTATTAGTACTTATTATATGAATATTTCTCTGAAGATCTCAATCTTGCTTCCTATACCTTATATTAGGAAACGCAGTGCTGTGATGAACAATACTGCTTAGGATTGAGCTGATATAGAGCATAGAATGATGTTTTCCTATATTAATGAACTGTCTGCTGTGTGTTTGCTAGACAGGTGATCAGCAAAAGTATTTTGATTGAAATGTACTTCCAGGTATGCTCAGATAATTGCTATCTGAAAGGCACAAAAAGCACCTGTCTACATAATGCTCAAGCCACTTGATGTCATACATTGAAATATAAAGGGGAGTTAGGTTTTGTTTTCCTCTAGGCATGGTAAAATGCTTATTCTTCATGAAAACCACCAAGGAGACATTGAAGTTGAAGCAGTCCTAGTGTGAGCCTAAGCTCTTGCATCAGTACATTCCTCCAATTTCTTTGAAATATTTACCAAGAAATGACTGTGCTACACAGTAAACATTTATCTCAGAAATGGAAGATCACACATCCAATAGGAAAGTACAGCATAAAAAGCTGCTGTAGGCCAATGTATTATTAAAATAATAATGTTCTCTTGGACAGTAAATGCACTGCTTGTTCCATTGCCTTTACACTAGGCTAGATCCAGTAATAAGCCATTTGTTTGATGTATCTAAAGATCCAGTCAATACAAAGGTTGGTTTTAGCCTTTTGCTATCTTACTTAAATACATTTCTGAAGTACTCTGCCACCACTCATTTGCCCACTCTTTACTGCATGCTGTAGGATGATCTTTGACCATTTCACAGAACATGGTTACCCTGTACACAGTGAACCTTGTTAAATGTGGACAGGATTGCAGAACTGGCACAATGTACGGCCCTGGATGTACCAGGCTTTTGTGTAAGAGGCAGAAGACACTGCAGCTTTCTTCATGGTACTGCACTGTAATTTGAATAAAGGTGAAAGTAATTTGTTCAGGGCTGTATTCTGGCAGGAAACTAATGAAGTTGCTAGCCGATATTTTGTTGCCTTCTGGCTTCCCATGAGGAAATAATGAGTAATTTAATGATTTTTTAAAATTTTCATTTTATCAGCTTCATTTGCTAGATAGTACATTAATTCTGCCCTGACCTTCAGGGACACGTCCATCCAGGCCTCCTTAGTCCCACAAGTTTTAATTCTCTGTGGATTTTCTTTTCAAGTTGTAGTTTATGTTGCTGTTCTTTGTATCACTACATATGACCCTCAAAGGCTATACATACTATGCAGCTTAGTTGTTTGATCTGATATTGCTATGGTTTAATGTTTGCTGTGGAAGTGCTTAGTTACTGGCCAAGTTCTACTCTTTCTAAAAAACAGAAATGAGTACATTTACAACAAAAATGTTGTAAATTAAAACTCAAAAGGGAACTGAATTATAGCATCTGCACACAAGACACACACAAACCTAATAAAGCTAAGAAGACAAAGGAACATAATATATAAGTTTTCGTTGTGTACATGCCCTTTTTAGCTGTTGAAGGAAGCAAAATAAGCAACAGAAATGGCTACTGCCCTGTCGCTGGAGGAGAAATTGAATAGGATGATGACAGTCCCACCAGTGAACTCTTTATAAGAACAGTTTAACACACCAATTGCTTGTTGCATTCCCCAGCAAGTACTGTGTTGGTACATTTTGGTAGCTTTCCTTAAGGGCTGCCACCATGAATACAGACATAAATTCAATAATAATGTGAAACAATAAGTTATTAAAAGAAATGCACACGCAACGAAAAAAAAAAACAAGTAGAGGATAAGGTTGGTATTGAATCTGGTCCTCCTATAACGCTGCAACAGATCTCAGGCATTTGAAAGAGCCAGCCCCCTTTTATTTCATAACAATACAATGGAAACTTTACCTGACCAAAGAACCTAGACCTTCCATGCTGCTTTTAAAGTTAGGCTGCATCCTCACTGCAAATGAGGCTTTTATTCCTGAAACACTTTGGCACATTGTAAAATCTTCATGGGAAACAGCAAAGGTGGTTACTTTCTCAGCAGAGCTTGCAGAGATAAACTGCATGGCAGAATAAAGTTCTGGCCTTGACATCTGTTACAAGGTGAAACCTACTTTGTGCTTTTTCCAATAGTTTTTCACCACAGGTTTTTCCAGTAGGTTTGCAGGCTGATCACCCAAGGAAAAAAACTGCACAGAACAACCACTGAGAATTTAGCTGTAGGTGAATGACTACTGTTGGCTCATCGAGTAAAACTAGTCTTTCTAGAAGCTTTCATATTGCAGAGATGAGGCTGCCTCTCACCTGATTGCAAAAGATGGGTGTGCATGCCAAAGAGAACGTGGAGTCGTGCAACTTTTCCTGCTAGCTGCCCAGGTCTGATTCATTAGTGCTATGATCCAGAGAACTCTTTTTATCACGGAGAACTGGCCCTTTGCTGCACTCCTATAAGCATTCCTTTGCCCTGTCCAGTGGTGCTTGTTTTAACCTTCCAGTTACTAAGTGTCTTGGTTTGACCACCTCATATGGCAAGACAGCTGGCAAATATTATTTGCAAATAGTGATATTATGCAAATAGTGAAAAACATGATCCAAAACTGTATAAAGATCCCCTATTTGAATACCTTTCAGCCTCTTTTCTTTCAGGGTTCAGTGTCAGAAATAAGCAGTATGCTACCCACTGGAAATACCTCACTAAGAAAAGTTATATTTTTGACAGAAATCAGACTTCCTTGTACACTGGATTGCAGACCTTTCCGCCTTCCCCACTCCTGTATGTTCTGCCTCATGTTTTCCTGAGGGGAAGGTGTATTGAGTTTGTGTGGCAAAGTCTTGGTATCAGGGAGGGCTACAGGGGTGGATTCTGTGAGAACCTGCTCGAAACTTCCTCCTTAATTAATTGAACCAGTGCCAGCCGTCTCTAAGATGGACCTGTCACTGGCCAAGGCTGAGTCCATTCGTGATGGTGGTAGTGCCTCTGGGATAATGTATTTAAGCAATTGGATAAACCTGCACAACAGGAACTTCAGCTGGAAGGAGAAGTGGGCATATGTGAGATCAACAGCTCTGCAGACACCAAGGTCAGTGAACAAGGAGGGCAAGAGGTGCTCCAGGTGCCAGAGCAGAGATTCCCCTGCAGCCTGCAGTGCAGCCCATGGAGAAGCAGCTGTGCCCCTGCAGCCCATGGAGGTTAACGGGGGAGCAGATCTCCACCTGCAGCCTGGGGAGGCTCCCGTGCTGGAGCAGGGGATGCCTAAAGGAGGCTGTGACCCTGTGGGAAACCCATGCTGAAGCAGGCTCCCGGCAGGACCTGTGGCCCCATGGAGAGCACACCACACTGGAGCAGGTTTGCTGCAGGACTGGTGACCCTGCAGGGGACCCACGCTGGAGCAGTCTGTTCCTGAAGGGCTGCACCCATGGAGGCACACACGCTGGAGCAGTTCATGAAGAACTGCAGCCTGTGGGAAAGCCTCATGATGCAGAAATTTCTGGAGAACTTGTTCTCCCATGGGAGGGACTTCCACATTGGAGCAGAGCAAGAGTGTGAGGAGCCCTTCCCCTGAGGAGTGGCAAATACATGTGATGAACTGACCAGGACACCCATTCCCTGTCCTCCTATGACACTGGGGGAGAGAAGATAAAGATCATGAGTAAAGTTAAGCCTGGGGAAAAGGGAGATGTAGGAGGAAGGCATTTTTAAGATTTGTTTTTATTTCTCATCACCCAGCGCTGATTGGTAATAAATTAAACTAATATTTCAAGTCTGTGATGCTAATTGCTGAGTGATCTCCGTGTCCTTATCTCAACCTATGAGCCTTTCCTTCTATTTTCTCTCCCCTGTCCAGCTGAGGAGAGAAATGATAGAGCAGCTCTGTTGGGCACCTGGTGTCCAGCCAGAGTCAACCCACCACATCTGCTCTGATCCAGCTGCTGCTACTCTCAGTGCAACCTAGCTGATCTCACCCACCCCCATGCTGGTGGTGGTGGTGTTGCTGGGCTTCCTCGAGCATGCATCTGTAGTAGTACTAATGTATAAATAACTATTTTCAGAGCTGTTTCAGAGAGGTTGACCGAAGCATGGTAATTCGTTACTTAATGTGTCTCTTTACCCTCCCTTTGCTATGCAAATAGCAAAGGGGAAATTCTAGCCCCAGTGAATTGAAATGGCAAAGCCCTGAGTGCTCTGACCCCTGTGTGCATGTGACACTTGAAGGACAGGAACAAGAGAAGACTGACATTTTGCAAAGAAAAAGCAAAGCACACTGAAATGTTTAGCATTCTAATTGGCACTAACTGGGACATGAAAGCACTGCAGCAGCTGTGGGTGCAGAAAGAACAGCAGGACATCCACTTCTGCATCCCTTCTCACCTGGAAAAAGGGCAAGGGAAAGAGTACTATAGGAAGCTGGAGAGAACTTGGGAGGCAAATAGTGACTAGTGTGAGATGCAGAAGAATGGCAAGGGAGAAGCTGTGGAGTAGACTGAGTGGCCACTGGCTTTCATGGTTCTGAGGGGAGAAGTCTGGCCATGAGAAGTAATGGAGAGGGCCTTCCTGTGAATTATGCTTTGCTGCTTGGGTAGTGCTGTGCTGGGAAGCAGGGCAATCAGTTATTGAGATTATTCTCTTTTCGTGGAAAAAGAATGAAGCAAGAATACAATCTGCTGTTAATTTATGTACTTGATATGAAGGATACTTTGTGCTACAGTCCTTTTAAAGTCTATCTGTAGCTCCCTTTAAGCTGAAACTACTGTCCAATGCTAGGTTTTGTTCATGAGGTAGCACTGAGAAACCTTCCTGACAGCTTCTGGAAGGCTGTGACTGTCTTCATCTCCCCACAGAGTTTCTGCTGCATGGGAAATCTTCCATTTTCTTTTGGAAAAAAAAAACCTGAAACGGTTTAAAATGTTTTAACGTCTGCCTCAAGACTGAACTATGTGAAAAGCTCTGTACTAGGCTACAGCTCATTTTGAAAAGTCTGTGTTGTTCCCTGCACAGAGATCTCAGAACAGAACCTCAGAAAGACAACTGGGAGGGTTCCAGAGTGCATTAAGATGTGATGTACCCAAATATCTGCTCTATCCTTCTTATATGTGCCTTTTACTGTTATACTTTTATCTCTCCTATCTCCAGCTTTGATATATTTGAGCTGTGTTTTTCAGTGCTTTCTGGTTTCACTGTAAAAGAGCAAAGATGCTAGTTTCTCTTGCAGGGAGGAGTGGAATGGAATGCAACAGGATAGTGCAGACTCACTTTGGCTTTCCCAGAAAAGTTTTTAAGATGGAAAATCTAAAGTTGTAAGATGGCTGCTTACTTCCCACTGCTGTCTCATGGAAAAATGCCAAACTACAATGCTTCATGTGCTCCCTTTTTTGTGAAGGGTTTTGTGAGGTTGGGTTTTGGCAACTATAAATAATAAAATTCCACAAAAAATATAAGATGCCTGTTAATTCCACCCTCTTTGAGAATTAAATTTAACTACTGACAAACATAGATGGGATTTGGCTTTTATTTGCTGTCTTGGTATTTGCATATTTGAGGTAAACCAGATGAAATTAGCACAGCTTAACATGTCAGTTTCCAAGCTGCAAGATGTGAAGTTTTCAGAAGTGTATTAAGTCAGGTGTAGAAAACTGCCCCATCCTTTTGTTGTTCTTGAACATAACAATATTTGTTTTCCATCAGCATCTAAGTAGAAGATTTTGTTGGACTTGTAGGCTTCTGCTGATACCCAAGATAGTACACGAAGCACCTAAATTAGTTTAATTCATCCTCTGTTAGTTATGTGAAATTCCATCATGAATCAGCAGTGTTTCAGATGACTATGGAGATTCTACAAAGACTGAAAATATTGTTGGAAATATGAAGCCACCCCAGGGGGTATAGGGTGTGTGTGAGCTTCCAAATGACATTCAATTACTGTCACTGTACTGCAGAATTCTCTAAATTACTGTTTAAATCACTTATATAGCCATGCCTTTAAGTTAGAAACATATTTCATTTAATTTCAGCTCTTATTAACTTTATATCCAAATAGAAACTATGTCCAAATAGTTTCTTGGTGTCCCTTCCTTACTCTGGCCATATTCTTCACATTTTCTGGTTCTCAGGACAAAGGGTTTTTTTATGTTATAAAGAACTCCACAGGGCCTGACACTATTTTTAGCCCTCACAGTACTGTTTCTTCCTGTTTGTCTAACAGGTCAGTCACCAAATACAACTTTTAGACTCACACAACAGTATGCAAAACTCAGACTGGTTTAGCTATCCATTTTGCTCTTGAAGTTTAAATGAGCTATTAGCTCTGATGCAAGAATACTCACAGGGGGAAAAAGAAATCTCACTTCTTACATTCAAATTCTGTATTAAAAAAACTGGTAACCTGTTTTGAGTAGCTCTTCAATAGCTGAGTCACGCGGTTAAATACAGGTGACCTTGTAAGCTTCCTTTGAAACAAACCTCAAATGTATCTCAAATGGCTCTTGTACACTTCAGCACAGGGCTCAAGTCTATTTTATCTTCACTCTCTAGCTGTATACTGGTGAGTTGTATACACTCTCACCAGCTCCATCGTGTCTTCAGAGAGCACATTTAGAGTGTGTTTGTTTATCAGAAGTAATACCAAAAAGCTACCAACACATCAGTAGATATCTAGTAAAGGCCCCAGGTCAACTTACTTGCAGGATCATTAAATAAAACTATAGTCTTGCATCTCTTTATTGAAACCCAGTAACTTTGCAGGGTTAAAGGTAAAACTAATAAAAAAGTAATGTTTCTTAACTAAAAGTATCAAGACAACTCTCACTCACCTCTTCTGTGCAGTGGTATCAGCCTCCTCATTTATTTTTTCCTTTTTTTTTTTTAATTAATTTTGCATTTGGGACCTGTATTTTAATACCTTTCCTCAAACAACAGATGGCTGTTGTATCATCCAATGTGGTATGAAACCAATTTAGATTCCAAGGTTGTTAGAGGGTTTTTTTTGGGTTGCTTTTGCCGTTTTTTTTCCTGAGGGCCTCACTCCACTGAAAAATTACCAAACTGTATCTGTATGATGTTCTTTTTTAATGCACCATTTTTCTTATAATGCACCCTTACTTTTCTATTCCACAAGTATTTTATAAAATGCAGTTTACAGAATGTAGAATAGTGGATTTGATGATTGTGTGCTGCCTGTACACATTTCCTGTACAACATGATCTCCTTGGAGTGTTTTTTTCACCCTACACAGAGAGTATCATTAAGTGTCCAAGGTGTGCGCAAATATAATGTACCTGGGTGGATGTAACTGCTCTGCATAAGCTGGTGCTTGTGGAAGCAGAAGTTTGTGAAAGCCAGTTTTTATCA
>JAVHNF010058531.1:58902-71386 GCA_034783455.1 Micropsitta finschii
TCCCTTCCCTTCCCTTCCCTTCCCTTCCCTTCCCTTCCCTTCCCTTCCCTTCCCTTCCCTTCCCTTCCCTTCCCCCTTATCCCCTCCATGCCGGGGGCACCTCAGGCCTGTGGCCTTGCCTCAGGCGGGGTTCTTGTCCTCCTCCTACTTCTCCCGCCGCCCCTACCTGCACCTACCGAAGCTCCCCGCGCCGCGGCCGAGGCGGAGCTCCGGCGGACTGCCAGCCTCCCAGCTGCCGTGCGGCAGGCGGAAGGAGCAGGGGAAGGGGCGGGTTGCGTGCCACGCCGGAGAGATGTGTGTTGAGGTTGAGTGCCCCTCAGCGGGGCGATGCGATTAACGGCCTCTCAGGGCTTGAAGCCACCAGAGTGAGCAGTGGCCTCTAACAAACCGGCGGCAGAGCTCTCCTTCCCTTTGGGAGGTCCGATCCCCTGTGCTGCCTGGAGGCGAGGAGCAAGGCCGAGGAGTGCTCCCCTAGGGGCACCCGAGCGGCAGCTGCTGCCCGGGGAAAGGGCTGTCTTCTGGGGTCATAAATCCATTCTGTGTCCTTGTGTTTCATGCTGTAACCCGTGTTTTTCCTGCAGAATGTCTGACATATGTATTATTAATACAGCCCTCCCACTGCAGCACAGGAACACTTACTGGGAAGGCAGTAAGTGGCATGACTAGCATCCATCACACGGGGTTTGTTTTCTCTGTCATCTCTAATAAGAAAATAACACATGCAGCGATTTTTATTTGCTTTAGAGCTACGATCTGCTGGAAGCAGAAGATGGCCTGTGTAGTTTCTCAGTAATCCTGCCTGGATTTGTTCCACAGCCTGAGTGTTCTGGGAAGCTCTGCCCTTTGCTTGGCAGCACCGGTTTGCTCTATAGAGCAACATCCTTTGGCAAGCACTGGCCTCCGGGGGCATGGCTCTGGTAAATCCAGCCTTGCCGCTAGGTTGTGCAGCCCTTGCAAAACAAGGTTAGAGAATAGCTTTAGGCCAGCTTAGGGTTTTGTTTGGATAGTGGATAGTAGAAGATCAGTTTTGCCTCATCTATAGGAAAGGCACGTATTGATGCTCAATGATTTTGTTTTAAAACATCCCTCCACACCATGCAGTCATGAGGTATCATTTTTTCACAATCCAAGTAGAAATAATGCTTTGTAATGGGTTGAGAAACAGCAGAATGGAAATAAAAGCGAGACATGGTTATTATCTACTTAGATTAATTTTGACAGATCTGTATTTTTCTTCATAGCAACCCCGACTGCAGCCCTTCTTCATAGAACCCCTGATTGAGGCATTTCTTTCCAATAAAGGTTCAGTTCCTAGACGTTTTGGCCTGAGATATGCTTTCACATGAAAGGATTAAGATTGCAAACTGAATTCTTAGTTTTTGTTCAAATTCAGGTATTCCTCCAGGATTTATGTGAACATATCCTAGGGAGATAGTTTGGGAGCTATCCACCCTAACATTTTCCTGCTAGATGATCTGCATTTTAGAAATGCTAGTGCTAGACAGGCCTGGATAGGCATAGCCAAGCATCCCTCCTTGTTGTGAACAGAGGCTGATAATAACAGCCTTGGTTTTAACTTCCAGTAACGAAGTGTTAATTGCTAAGAAAACACACTCCCTCATGAGAGTTGTGCCCTTATGTTGTGGTTTTATGCAAAAGGCAAGGCAGATGAATGTTTTTTTTTGCCACCTGAAGGGAGGAGTCAGAGGAAAGATACCACCTTCCTCACCTCTCTGTGTCCCTCTGAACCACTTCTTGCCATATCTGGTATCCCTCATACCCTCTTGTGCCACTGCTTTTAACTAACTATCAGCAGAAAACATAGAAAATTATCTCATTTCCCATTACAATCAGATTAGTAAGCTGGATGGGATCACTGAAAAGTTTGAAAAGTGCCAGAGTTGTAAAAGGAGAGGAGACCTTCATCTCCACTTTATGACAGCTGAGAGCTGTTATAGCCATGGGTCTGCAGCCTTAGCATGTAACTTTATCATCTGCCAAAACTTACCATGTGTAAGTTGGCAGTGATATTTGTACTTCATACAGATGTACAAGGAAAAAGTGCATGCAGGGGATAATGGACAACTGGAGACCAGACTCCTTAAAACCAAAACACAAAGTGTGATGGTACATTTTGAGTCTGAGAGTCACTGAGGTTTACCTGGTGAACATGGAGGGACAGTGGGATGGTTTGTGCAGCCTGACTTTCCGAAAGGTGCTTCTGCTTTCTGTAGCAGCTAGAGATGTCTAAAAACTTATGGTTCCTTACACAAAAACTCAAGAGGCCAACACAGCATTGCATTTGCACTGTGGTTTCTCTTAAGATCTTTATAATAAATATGATTGTGAAAAGTAGAAACCACAGCTTTACTAACTGACATGTTGGTATGATTCTGGTTTCAAAAGATAGCTGTTATAATAAGGAAGGTGAAAGAAGACTGAGTTGCACTCTATTTCTGTTGCAT
Source organism: Micropsitta finschii (assembly GCA_034783455.1). NCBI lineage: Eukaryota > Metazoa > Chordata > Aves > Psittaciformes > Psittacidae > Micropsitta > Micropsitta finschii. The sequence goes on from JAVHNF010058531.1 coordinate 61,368, forward strand.
AAGCACACCGTTACAGTCGGCTATCAAGGGATATAGACCACTTTTAAATTAGCCTGCTAGGTGGTGCTGTAGGACATGCTCTAAGTTACCAATTCAAAAATATATTACAGCTCGGTCTGACGTTTTACGAGAAGACCTATAGATGCCTACCATCACCTGCCTCTCAAACTTACCATTTTATACATAAATTCTTCTTGCTAATTTAGCAAAAAGGTTGATTTTTAAATGCAGAACCGAAAGTCATTGAATTCTCGATGATTCGTGTTATCTCACAGTCTATTTTGCCTATGTGATCTCCAACGTAAACGTGGCCAGTCAATGAGTGCCCACCACTCTGAGATACATGCATTTCTTCTCCCAACCCCTTCTTCATCTGTGGAGTCCATTTATCTGCCCTTTTATGCAAGTTCAGGGGTAATCCAGCCTCCAGACATAAGCTTTAATGGAAGGTAGCATGAAAAACCTTGCAATTCTGGCCCAAGTTTACGCAGTGTTGCATGTCCCAAACATTTCTTCATGTAGTTCAGTTTTTGCAGGTGTCAGGTGGAAAAGACACTGCAGGATTCTGAGACTAGGGAAATGCACTGTGCAAGTCTATGGCCGTAGAGTAATATTAATAGCAGGAAGAGAGAGATTATAAAGTCTTCAGGACAAGGATTGTCTGCTAATTATCTATGGAAGCAATCATGAAAACCAAGGGACTGGATACTGTAAATATTAGAGGTTTCTACAAGAGTGTTTATCAAATTAAAGACATGAAGACAGCAAAGAAATTTGATGAATAACAGAAGAAATGATAGAGTGTGAAAAAAAAAAAGAACAATCTTGAAGTGAGATATGTTGGTAGATCTGGGGAAAGTCTTGTTGTGAAGGAGGGCCATGACATGTCAGCCTGGTTTCTGGTGCAGCTGCCTGGGCCATTCTTCAGTGTTGCTGAGCATAGTGTGGCAGGTGCATGGAGGAGCAGTGCAAGGCTCTTAAGTAAAACATACACTTAGAATGTATTGAGGTGACTCACAATGTGCTGGAAGTACTTCAAACACAGCAGAATGCTACAGACAGTGCACTGAAAACTGATGTATTAAGTGACCATTAAGGTTCTTCACAGGTGTAGAGAGGTCAAGCCTGTTCATACTTAAATGATAATCTTAGTGCCTTGGCGGGAAAGAAAAGCTGTGGCAGAATGGCTTTCCAGCCTGTTACTTTGAGCAGGTTGCACATTTATATATTGCAGATAACAGCAAAGTGACCATGGGACTGGAGTGTACTGTATTAAGCAAAAACACAAAGGTGCAGCTACTAAGATCTCACCAGTTTCAGTGGTTGAGAAGGGAAGATATTGGCCAATATTGCCAGTATTTCTTTGCATGTCCTGTTCCCATTGCTCATCCCACAGTTTCACCCCACATGGAGCATTCATGTCATGCAGCTGATGTGGGATGCAACTGCAATTTTTGCCTGTACTCTGGGATTTTGCTATGGGCTCAGGTAGAACAGGTTAGAACCACATTCTCTCTTGTGTTAAGGTTTGTCTGGAATGGCAAAGCTCTGCTAGTCTTAATGCTGATTACCAAAGCCATGTGTAAAAAAAAAATATTATCTATTCCCAACTATTCATCTTATTCCTGGGGTAAGTATATGTTCTTAAAGATAAATACAATACTATGCGCTGTCCTCCCTCAAGAGGGGTGATACATAAACAAATATGGTAAAGGATGAGTGTTCAGGAGCACATCTGTAGGAATAGAAAAGAGAATTCTATTTCTGGTCTCAAAATCATCAAATCCCAGTATTCAAGGAGTAAAAAGATGCCAGTTGTGTTGTTGGGATTGATAGGTACATAGATCAAAGCAATCAAAGTAAAACAAAGAGTCTTTAGAGGAGCTGGGGAGATATTTTTTCCCGATGTTCCACAGTTTAGAATTGGTCAGGGATCAAAAGCTAGTCTTTTAGAAGGCAGCAAAGAGGCTGTGAGGCATTTGGCTGGCTACATGACTCTGTGAAACTGACTTCTGTTTCCATTCAAACACCCTTGGCATTACATTATGAAATATTCCTTTGCTGGTCCAGATCTGCTCAAGATTCAGGAAGGCTTTTTATGACAGCAGATATGGGAAAGGGAAAATATGCAGGTGATCATGGTTTTATCACTTTACTATTGCATTTTTAGATCTCAGCACTAATTGTACAAGCTCCTTCAGTTCTAGCTGGGTGTACTAGAAGTTAAAGCTTGAGTGTCGTGTAGAGTAGAAGAGAAAAACCCTCTCAAACAGGACTTCTCAAGTATATTCATTAAAACATTGTTGATCTGAATGTACTTTGCAATCTCTGCTAACAGGCATGTATCCAGGTTAACGTGGATGCTGGTGGAAAATCTGGATACCAGAAGCAGAGAGCTGAGAAGTAAAACCACTAACGGATTCTGGGCAAATAAGTTCATGCTGAACTCTATGATTCTGCAAGTAGTCTACTGCTATTTAAAACAGCTTCAGGTCTATCTGCATTGTACAGACAGACCCTATACCATATTGCATTTTTAAACTGTGTTAGGGTCTATCATTACAGACATCATTGCGACGCCGTTTGGCGAGATCAGAGCAAAGCTCACAAACATAAATTCATTGTCTAGCCTGGGATTTCTTGCAAGCGCATAGAAAAACAAATTTGTAACCTGGACAGCTGTCAATTGCCTACAACCAATATAGCCTTTATTTTCAATAGCTTTGGTCCTGCAATTAGCTAGCTGTAGTTAAAGGAAGGTAGCTATAGTGAAATGTCACGTCTTCCTAATAGAGCTAATTAGCACTGTTTCCCTTCAGAATTGGAAGCACTAAGTCTTGGGAAAAGAATGCCAATTATTAGAGGCAAGGCTATAATATTTAACAGATTTAATCATACCGTCTAAGCTTGGTAAGTAGTTTAATCATACTAAACTCCTGATATCCTTACTGCAAATGTAAGGATAATTGACAGCAAGCAGAAATTGGGGCTGTTTCACTGAGTTAGTCCACCTAGCTGAGCACTGCTCCATGGTGGGAATATTTTGCAAGCACTATGACCTTCCAAGACTCACTGCAGATAAGGATGTACCTCCCTATATCATTAATGGCTGTGGAAGGTACCAACCAAATGTAGGCTGTTCTGGTGGGAAAGTATCAGGGAGCACAGACTCTGTGGACCAGGTCTTCTGTTCTACAGCACAAAACAGAATCCAAACTTCAAAATGTTTATAACCCTGGTCCAGAGTTAGACTTGGTCCTGGCTCTTGCTGGCAAGATGGGGACACAGGACACAGCTGTATCCAGAGGATTTCTCTTCAGTGGATATATCATGAAGATTATTAAATATTCCATTTTATGCATAGCTAGAATGATACATGGAACAAGATATACCTGGAACAAGACAACATGAAGGTCCTAGGAATAACTACGTGTATGAATCAGGCAGTGTTCTGGCATGAACACTAACTGAGAGTGTTTATGCAGATGCAGTGCCCAAAGAACTGGAAATATGTGCTTTGACTAAGAAAAGCAGAATGGGGGGTATGGTTAAATACTGAAGATGAAGTGCAATTAATTTCTTTCACTTGTCTTCAACAAAGCATGGCTGTGTACATCAGGCCTAGTACATGTCAGCTTTGCAGGTTATCAAGCTGCAAAGACAGTATCTAAAATTCAGGCAGGCATCTTTTTGATTTGCTGAGCTTTTCATGCACTCAGGCTGATTTCTTTGTCTTGACAGATCACAGCAAAAACTCCAAGAAGGTGGACACTGTTACCTGTTAAGGCTACATCTTGGTTACTGTTAAGGCTACCATGGTTATTTAACTTAGAATTTGTTGGCACCTACAGAATTATTTAGAAACTGAAGTGCATGATTGATGCCTTCATAACATTGGTAAAGCATATGGACAAGTCTGAGGCCCTTTAGGTGTGCATACTGTGTAAGGATATGCAAGGATATGTCTCCTGCCTCTAGTAATTTAAACTCCAAAGATCAGATTATGCTAGGAGAGGCTCAGCAAAGGAAGTAAAATCAAGAATGCTGTAATATTTTCAGTGAAGATTCTCTGTTTCATGCATTTGAAGCCTATAAAAAGAGTACATGCTCCTGGCACAAGCACAGACCACAGATCCCACCCTGCCTCAAGTCACCTGAAAAGACATCTCCATTCTAGGGAAGAGTTATCAACAGAAATAACTGGACTAAATGAAGAGGAAATGTAAGTTGGATGTTAAAGTAAAATCTATTTGGAATTTACTGAATTAATAGAAATCAAGTAAGTTTAGACTTGCCTTATTTAGTGTTATAACCAAAGCTCAGATCCACGTATGTACTGACCAGGGAAAGAAGGCTCATGCTGATAGTAGTGAAAGATACATTCTGTTAATGCAAAAATAATTTTCTATCACCACTGGAAATCCAGCATTTTCTTTATGTTTTCCTACTGAGGGCCAGTTTGCCTGGTGCTTTGCTGGAAAGCTGGAGCTTCCCACTCCCATCCTGTAGGGCTTCTATTTTAAAAGTAAAATCTACCTAGCTACATTTTTCCCCCCCCACTCTTAAAGTGGCATCTAACTTCTTGTGACAGAAAATAATAGTTAAAATACTTAATAAAAGGTCATCATGAGAAGATGGGATCACATATAGCTGTAACCCGCAGTGTTTTTTCTTGGGCAGCATGTTTAACTGGGTAAAAATAACAGCTTCTGTGTGGGAGCTGATCAAGTCTTACAAAGAGTGTGTGAAGCAGAGAGCAGCCACAGTAAATAACAGCTATTTTCTATAAACCAGTTGCTCTGCTGAACTAGGTGAAATATGTCTGCTTTGACACTGTGGTATGTGTCCGTGTGTAGGAGGGGAGGGATCTGATCCTATACTCTCTCCCTGGGGAAAAGCAGATGATGTTGGGCCACTGAACAGGCTGTTTCTATTGCAGCAGTCACTTAAAGATCTTAGAGTACTTTAAGAAACATTGAGCTGTTCTTCAGACTATACTGATCTCAGAGCAGACATCTTGCAGGTTTACATATGACTGAATCAACTTGTGTGGGCTGTATCCTTGCAAATGAACTAGATTTGAACAGATCCCCTCTTCAGCTAGAAGTCTGAAAAACATCAGTACCATTCAAAGAGACTTATTCCTGCTTAAGCAGTAAGTTTCATGAGGAACAGACATGTTTCTTCATATGGTTTAGTAGTATCTCTTTATATAATTATTAGCTTTCCAGGTCAATAGGTTTTTCAGGATACTTGTTAAAATGAAATCTGGCTACCACAATATCAGGTTCATTTATACACCTACTGCCACTACAATTATATGTTGCTGGTGATGTCCGATGAAGTTCACACTATATACAATTTCCTATAGCTGACTTGAAGCATAAGCATTCCATCTGCAAAGGTAAGCTCTAAAGAAAGCTAATGTGGGTACATTTGAGAATAAGCATTGAAGACCTATATAGCTGATACATCATCCAAAGATTAAGATGCCTACTACAGTCACTCCAAGACAAACTTCTATGTCTTCCTCAAAACACTGCCTAAAACTGCAATCATATTCCAGGTCTGAATACTGAAAAGTAAAATACTGTAGGTTCAGTATGATTGGAAATGATAAAGCATGATCATTATATATAAAAATGACACTTCCGGATTCTTTCATATCCCCTGAATAACTTGACATGAGTAGAGACTTCTGTGAAATCCCGAAGACAAACTTCAAGCCAACCAGCATTCTGTGAAGGGGAATGTGTATTGGTTTACAGAAAGCAGTTTTGTTTCAGAGAGACTATTGTTTGTAACATAGTTTCCTCAAGAGGGTGTTACATCCTCTTCAAGTCTCCTCACAAGATACTAATTAAGCCCAAAATAGAAACTGTTGTTTTTCCCTAACTAAAGATAGTCTCCAAAGAATAAATCAAAACGCGGGGCTGAGAAGGTCTGTGGACTATGGTAAGGATAACATACTACATGTAGATGAACAAGTGTGAAATACCATGACAAAGACTGTGCAAAGCAGGGAACCTTGTGATTATTAGACTGTGCCTGCAAAAGCCTATTATCACAGCAGTTTGCATTTGTATATCACAAATCACAAGTGAAGACACAGGAATAACACCTCAGAAGACTGTTAAACTGATAATCCAAGTTTAGAAACAGAAACTGTTAAATGCCAAGAATGATTTGCATTCATCAGAAGTAATCTCCCTACTAATCCAGAGTTGATAACAGTGGCTGATTTTACATGTTACATTTGGAGAATCACATGGGAGCCAACAAACTGGAGAGTCAATCAAAAAGCTGGAATCTGCATTTGGAGGAGCCGCCCATGTTATCAGTAAAGACAAAGGAAAATTTATGATATATTATGCTAACTACTTATTGGTTAGCTTGCCATAGGTAATTCAGTGCTAAAGACAAAGTTGGGAGCAGCCATATCAAGTGGTTTTCAGAAAGCAACTTCACAGATGGGTGATGACATCTAAGAACCAGGTGAGAATGAGTCATGGTATCCTCAGCTCAAAACCAGAAGAAAGTTTTAACAGATGTATCTATTTCTTTCACATAGTTTCTTCATATAAAGTTAATAAAATGATTTAAGTTTAGGAGAATTTACAGAACAACACTGTAACCAGAAAGAGCTGATTTTAGTTTACAGATCACTTTGATATTCTGATTTGCTACACACAGATATCAATATTTAATCAACTGAAAAGTTACAGGATAGGAAGACTGTTACTAAGTATACTAGCAAATCTTTCTGTTACTTATTTTTGCTTCATGTAGAAGAGCAGCTAGAATTAATGTTTTGGGTTTTGGTTTTTTTTTTTCTTTTTTTTTTTTTTATTTTTTTTTTTTTTTTTTTTTTACAGGAACACTCATATAGAGAGAAACTGTAGCCCAGGGAAAACAAAAAGAAAGAAATCAACAAACCTGTTTGTGTTCCAAGCCTATCCACAGTAACATAGTAAGTCAGGAGCAGTGAGAAAAGCTTTGTTTGCACAAAGACTAGCAAAATAGGAAAAAAACTAAACATACTATTTCCCTGTGTTTTTGCTTTCTTCCAAAACACACATTTGATTTACCAGCAAGTTCTCTCCCTTAAATCTCCCCCAAATTAATTAAGTGATTATGATCCAGGCCACCTGACTTCTGTTTTCTAACCTGCATATTTGATGATCATTAAGAACCATTTCTAAGGGTATGATCAGTGGCTACTTAGTCATTTCACACAAAAATCAAGACCTCAATTGTGCATTTACTATTGTTACTGTAGAGGAAAGAATCTAATAAAACCTCTGAGCCTAAAAATTCTGTTCTGTTAATAGCAACTTCAAGAACAACGTAGTCCTGACCTACCTCCTACCCAAAAAACCCCAGTGGCTAAAGGTTCAACCTGGTCCTTTCAGCTTTTCTTAGCTTCTACTATCGACCACTATATTTCTTCAGTAAAGCTGTCTATAGTGCAAAAGGCAGCCAATGTGCATTCTGAAATAAAGCTCCTTATTGCACAGAGGATTCCAAAATTAATAGCTCTGAATTTTAATGAGGAGATGCTTGATTTCTCTTTTACTGGGATTGCAGGGGGTAAGTTAATACACATGAAAATAGGGAGGAAAAAAGCTCAGAGCAACCAGCTTTGTCTGTGTAGGAGTTCATCTGTTTAAATGGCTGTAAGAAAAAAGTTTTTCAGACACTATATGCCTTAGCTCTAACAACTTGTATTCCCAAGTTATTGTAGGTACAGGCAAGGAATATCAGAACAGGTTTATTAGGTGAAAGGTTGCTGCTTTCAGGTAATTTTAGAATCAGTCTGGCTGGGCAAATTGTGCCAGACCTACACTACCAGCTGGGCACTCATGCCACCATCTTTACCCTGCCAAAATACCTCAGGAGTGACCTAGAGAACCTCTTTTTCCAGTTTTAAAGTCTGTGCTGAGCTCCTGCTGTCCACAAATACTGTTTAGCATCTAGTTGCAAGACTGCTTTTATTATATATACTAAATGGATATTGGCAAAGGTGTTGAACTAAAACATAAAAGAAACTAAAACTTCTGTTTGGACTCCAGTGGGTTTTGGATCAAGCATAAAAAGAATAAAAGCTCTAAAGCAAATAAGGCAAAACTTCAAGTTTCCCACCCTGTCTAGTCTCTTGTAATCAGAGGTGCTGATCAGGATTCTTCAGCTATTGGATGCTATTAAATGCTATCTTAAACTGAGGTAATTAAAAAAAATCTTCTGAAAAGCAGCAGAGAAAAGTAAGAGCATTTCTGTTAACATAATCAGTTCTGGATAAACAACACATGAACCAATTTCAATTCCAAATCTTTCCCAAGAGGTCACTAGGACTACATGTGCTCTTCAGTTACTTAAACTGGGTTTTACTCTCCTTCTCTAGTCAGAAGGGTGGTCTGCTCAGACTTGTCCAGGTAAAGAGACTTGGTACCTTTTGAAAAATAGATTGACCTCAGTTCTTCCTCATGCTGGTCTTGTATTATTACTACTTTAAAGGAGCTAGGGACTTCATGCAACAGCTGGATGTGTTCATTACCCTGAACACCGTTCAGCCAATGTTAGATACAAGGCTCTGAACAGTACATATGCCAAGTAACAGCACGGAGCATGACAAGAAATACAAATACCTGGTTGTTGTTGCATTGTTATGGACAAGAATGATTTCAAAATTCATCCTGAATTCCATCTCCATTTGCTTTTCTCAGCAAAGAACTTCTATTCAGGAGGAAATACTTTATGATGACTTAAAAAGGACTCCCAGTTCTGTCACCCTACATGCCATCTTCCTCTTCCAACCCACCCACTGGCATTTCACCTGTCCCATATACAAGGGACCCCTTCCCTGCAGCACTGGCTGCTGGGCTCTGTACCATACATGCCTGCTTCCATCAGCTACCAGCCAGCCCTGGGTACCAGCTCTCTGAAAACAGGCAGCAGTTGCGAGAAGTAGTTCTAACCCTCCACTTTTTGGAGGTTTTCAGACAGCACAGCTAGAAGAAGCACCAGCAGACCAGTGTTTCCTTGCCAGATTTCCTGGTGCTTTATGGTCCAGGCAATGGGACCATTTCCCTGTATTTCCCAGTTAGTGTTTAAGAGAAATTTATGTGCTTGTGCCATGAGCATTGACTAGTGCATGTTATGAGAGTGGGGTGGAGCACAAGCTGGCCAAAAAGAGCATGGGCTTTTCTTTGTCAGTTCTCCAGGGATGGTTTCATTTTGTCACCCTCAGTGAGAATGTCTTATGTCCTTACACAATGAAGGACCTGATTAGCTGAACTTAAGGAATTTGGAGCAGTCCATAGGGATTTCTGCCTTATAAGTATTCCTAGGAGAAAGGCTTCAGCTTAATACCACAGCATTCCATGTGGCCAAGGAGGAGAAAGGGCACCTGACAGAACTTGTTCCCTAGCCATTTTTCACCCACCAAAGCATGGAGAAGTTTGGAGAAAGTCCCACACTGTGAAGGGCTGTGGGACATTTCCACTTATCTTTTCCCAAGTGACCTTCTGATTCCAAGGGTGATGAAGAAATCATTTGCCTCAGCAGCTTTGTCTGGAAAGTATTCTTTTACAACACTTAATTTATCTTTATTCAAATAAGTTGCTTTTCATTTGAATTTAAACTTGACTGGGATGAACTTCTCTGCAGCATACAATAAAAAAAATATATCCCACACCTCTTACATCCTTTAATATCTGCACAGTGGCAAGACCTCAAAAGCAGAAACACTGAAGCATTTTGGTTCAGAGGTGTCATTTATTTCTCTAAAAGCAGTCTGTGGTGTCACACATATCAAGTAAGAAGTGACCCCATTCTTGACTGCACAGATCGTACAAGATAGCTCACTGAATTTGCAGGCTGAATGCTTCAGAAATGATATTTCTCTTCAGGGACTGTTGTGGAAAGATGTCATGGTAGAGAGCTGTGTTTCAGTCCTCTACTTTTTAAAGCATTGTGCTAACCCAGAAAGTTCCCTCTTCTCCTTGAGTAGGAACGCCGTT
>JAVHNF010058532.1:24265-34613 GCA_034783455.1 Micropsitta finschii
AGCCCAAGGCAGCCTCCGCCTGACACCCCCCCCCCTACCACCACCACCACCTCCGGGTAACACCGAGCATCTTCCCAGACACCTCCCATCGCTGGGAGCAAGCACGGCACTGCCGGGACTTGCTCCGGGAAGGCAGCGGCAGGAGGGACCAACAGGGAGCAATGAGGAGCAATGGAGCCTGCTCAGTGTTCCTTGAAGGAGCTGCCTGGCTTCAGGGCTTTCCCTGCCTGCAATGAACCTTAAACCCAAACCACGGCCTCCCGCTGGCTTCCTGCTGGTCCAACTCATCCCCATTCCTTGGCTTGCTCCAATGTGACTTCGCTTCCTCCGAACCCCGCATCCCGGCTCCCACTGCTCTGCTGCAGCTTGGTCCTGGCTTTTCCCTCTCCTTTTTACCCTGGATCTATGGTGTTTTCTGCTGTTCACACCTCGCATTGCGCATAGAGCATGGGCTTGCCAATGACACCACGCTCCGCACCGGCGCTGTCACGTACACCAGCACTGCGGGATGGGGCTGAGGTCACTGCAATTACTCCTGAGCGCTGCAATCCCAACACTTCACTCTTCCCCTTCCAGGCTAAAAGCAGGCGATCCTGCTGCTTTCCCTGCCAGCGCATTCCCAGGAGCAGCACCCACTCACCATAGTGAAGATAATGGCACCGAGCAGAGCGTAGATCGCATGGAGCCAAGGAACCTAAAGGCAAGGAATCCATCAGTCAGTGCCTGGGGGGAAACCGCTCCATGAGGACGTGCGCAGGAGAGGGCTGAGTTCTAATGGGGAGGATGCAAGGAAGGGAGCTCCGATAGTTGGGATGGGCTCGCATCCCTTGCACAGTTCCTATGGGGGATGCTCCCACGGCAAAGCACACGTCACCGTGCCTCAGTTTCCCCTCTCACTACGGCCTCGGTGTCCATTTGGGTTTCTGAAGAGCCTCTTTCACCACCTGTCCCTATGTAAAACTCCTGGCACTATCCTGATGGAAACACCTTTAGCGGCAGCCCCACAAGGCGTTTGTTACCCCGACAAGGCTGATCCCATCGGAAGCAACACACGGAACCCTTGCAAGAGCCAGACCCAGCTTCGACTACAACTCCGAGGTGTCCAAGTGCTGCAGCCCCAGCAGGGAAGTCACTGGGATGAGGAGCAAGGCTCCGGCTGCGGCACAGCAGCGCTGATGAAGGAGGCGCCCGCATGGAGCTGATTCAACCCCAGCTCGCACCCTGCTCCTCAGAGACAAGCTCATTACAAGCCTGCCCCGAGCTATGCTTATCTTGACACTGCAAGATAAAGAGCAGTTGCCTCAACAGCTTAATGGCAGCGGCTTGGCGCTGGGAGCTGCTTCGCCCGCACGTTTGCACAGGGGGAGAGGCGCATCTCCAGCCAAGGCAACCAGAACCCAAGCTCCCCAGCCTGGAAACCCACGTCCATCAGCAGAGAGGTCGCAGGGCAAGCACCAGGGAGTGCCTGTGCGGGTCTGGCCCTTAAAGCGTGACTCAGGTGCCCAGGAAAGCCGAGTGAGATGGCAGGGATTTGGCGGTGATTTGCAGGCTGGTTGTGGTGGAAGCTGGGTGCCTTCAGCTGCGGGTGATTGATGGTGGCTGCACAGCCCCGCGCGCACCTTCCCTCTTTCATCACCAGCTCACACAATGGGACGCTCCTGGATGGAGACCGGACACCGCGTCCTGTCAAGGCAAAGCCTTTAGCAGGTGTGGTCACAACCAGCTCCCAATGCAATGCAATGGGGTCACAGGCACAGCCGATGCCAGCAGTGACCAGTGAGGCCACAGGAAGGGGATGGACCCATGTGAGAGCAATGGGAAGAGCATTAAGGTGGTCACTCTTCCCCAGGACCCATTGTCACCCTCAGAGGTGCTTATCCATGAGCCTTAGGAGCTGGTGTGGTGCGAACAGAGCCAGGTCTGGACAGACAGACAGACACCCCCCATGGCACTTGTCCTGCCCTGAATGTGGAGCAAGAGCCCCCCATGGGGCAGGACAATGCTTTAAAGTGCTCATTACACTTGTGTTACCGGAGGGGAAACTGAGGCACAGGGATGGGATGTGCCATGGGGTCGCTACACAGCTCCAGGACAGGAGCCCCAGCCCAGTGCTCTCCTACAACCTGACATCCCACTGTATAACCACCGCCTGTACAACCACTGCCTGTGCCTTCTGCACCGGGACCCTCATCTCCATCCAGGATTTCTTTTGCAAGTGATGATAACCATAAAACTGAAACCTGGTTTAAGGTGGAAACCACAGGAAACTACAACTTTCTCACAATTTTCGCTTAAGACTGCAACTTTTCCCAGGTATAAGAATTCAGGTTGAGTTTGAAGGACATATGAAGTTGTGCTATAAAGCCACTAAAACTTGGAGGTACGCCAGGGAAATGAAAGTTCCTCCTTTCTACAAGATGCTTTCTACAAGATGCTTTTCTTGCTTCCTGCCCTAACAGTCCCAAACTAGAAATACAACACAGAGACACACTTTTTGACCTGCATTAGAAGTCCAACCTGGTTTAAAAACTATCCTGTTTGTTAGGGGAAAAAAAAATAAAAAACATTTTTTTAAGGTCAGGTTAGATCCCCAATACAGGATAGGGGCTAGCCACACTGGCAGCTGTAATAGCAGAAATGGGCTGGTATGCTACCATGTTTGGGGAAAAAAAAAAAGGAGAAAAAGGGAGAAAAAGGATGATAGACAGCAGTGCCTTGCAACTATAGAATTCACAACCTTCAGCTGAAAATGTGTCATTCTATTTTTAGGTAACAGAACTCCCAACTTAGAGCCTCTGATCAAGCCCAGCCCCCTATTTTGATGTGAATATTTCTTGAACCCTAAACTGCTCATTTTTGTTTGTGCTCCCTGATGAAGGCAGTGACTGGGGCAAGTACCTCGCATATATGAGACTTTGGAACCAGGTCATCTTTTAGGTCTCTTCAAACCCAGACCACTGTATGACTCTATGATACTAAATTGCTGCCTAACAGCTTCTTCTCCAGTCACTCCACTCACTTCCTACAGCAGGACTCAAAAGTTGTCCTGTCACAATCAAAGCAAATACCTTCCAGCAGGTCATAGGACACAGATGATGGGAATCATCTGTCAGGAAGTGCTTGCAGCTCACTTGCTAAACATACTCTCATTACACGAAGGGAGAGAGGATTGGGAAATATAATCATCAAAAGCCTGTGTCAGGCCAAGTCTTGCACGAAGTGAACTCCAGGAGATGTAAATATGTAACAAATCCCATTGTTTCCTCTAAAGGATGCTGTCATGTACTGTGACTGTGCTAGGCACTGAACAAATAAAAATGCAAGCCTTCTTCCACTTCATGTCTAAGATTTTACATAAGGGCACCAACCTACAAATGGCTTTTGAAAGCATATGGACCTGCCCTGCTTCTAATGTTATCTTGTCTTCATTACCTTTTAGCTTTGACGTTCAGATTTTGTGCATTGGATTTCGTGCAAATAAGCAACTGGTACAATCTGCCATGCTTAACACAGACACCTCTTGTACACATTAATCCTTCCTGTTCGTGGCAGGGGTTTAATGGAGGGGCTAACAGGCCTCTATCTACTGTGTCCGTCTAAACTCCACTCATACACACTACCCATCTTTATCACACTTGTAACCTACACATCGTGTGGAGCACTGGCATCTCAGAATATTCAACCCATTTGCACTGAAGCTGTTTCTCCTCACGTGTTCTTGGATGATTCATGTCAGGAGTGATACGAGAAACCTCTGGATCTCGTATTTCTACAGAGACACAATGCAAAAAGTGTTTTATCCCCAAAACTGTGGCGGGTCTCGATTTCCCACTTAAGCCTATCGAAGTCCTGAGACTCACTGGAGTTCGATAACGGCAAGACTTGTCTTGTGACTCTTACATTTGACTGAGGCTACATGTTTCTTTAATGCCATACACTGGAGCACAGATATCCTTCTTCAGTTTTGATCCCAAGACAAATGTTAAAGGGACAGAAAAATGTAACAGCTTTATTCTAACTTTAGTTCCTGATACAACATTTTTGGATCTTAACAGTAACAGTAGTTAACCAACATCTTTAGTAACCACATATTTGGGATTTATTTTCAGAAGCTTTCCTGTTTCAGAAGTACACATTTCTGTTTCTCTACCAATCACTTACTTTCCTTTGGAAATATTTCACTGCTTTGTCCTTGATTCCACTGCATAGGCTGCAATTGCCCTATATTAAATCTCACCTATAAAATATATTCCTTAAATTAATACACATGGTCCACTAAGATGCTTGCATGAATATTTCTCATGCTCTTCTCTCCAACTTTGGGTAATCCATACCTAATCAAAAGCCACATTATTTGCTAACACAGAAGTTAAGCTAACACACTACTTACTGACTTGAATAAGAACGTTGTGTATGTCACAGTCATGAGATCCATAAACCTCAGTACTGCTTAGTCTTTTATACTCCCATACTTACTTATTTTTTAATGTTCAGCTTTCCTTGTTTGTTTCATTTTGCTAAAAAGTACCCTAAGTTACACTTAGGCAGAAAATCCAGGCATTAAATTATAAGGATTTTTTGTTGTTTCCCTGCAGCCTGTGTTAGTAGTGCCCTCTTGGCCAAATTCTAGGTAACAAACAAAAGCCACCCACATGTCTGTTTTGTGTTATTTTATCATTGTTTCTCCCCCCACAATTTCCTCTTTTTACTCTATCATTTAAGAAATTCCAATTAAGCTCTTCACCGTTCTCATTGTCAATACCTAAATTGCTTCTTGCAATTAAAAAAAACAAAAAAACACCAACACAAAAAACCACCCTCACTAAAATATTTTGTTTCCCTACCATCGACTTTATTTCTAGAAAATGCTTCTGCCTGAATTTCTGAAGTAGTAATTGCCCTTCTCAGGAACAGAAACTTCAAAATACAGTATTACAACATAAAAGTAACTTAAAAACAAACTCTTTTTAATTATAAATAAATAAAAACTTCATTTATGCAACAGTTTCATTCAATCTCATGGGTTTGATCACTGTAAATTGTTTCCACAGAGCTGCCTATATAGCTACAGTAGATGCCTCTGGTGTCCTTTTTAACTTTTCTGCTATTCCACATATCTGAAGGTGGTTATTCTGCAGAACACACCTTCAACAGGGTTTAGTTTTAGCTCTATTGTAACGTTTCTGGGGCTTTTTAGGTCTAGATAGATCACAAACAATATGGCCATTCAAATTTAGTCATTCTCCTTTGCTCCTTCTGATAACTAAGCTTACAGTTTCATCAACTTTCTTCACTTAACATTTCAAAAAGCAGTTTGCCTTTGGGGCCTAGGTGACATTTCCAAATACTAACCTTATACTGCAACTTTCCATTTTCATCTCAATACTGAGTTTCTCTTGTCTATCTTACCTGTGAAACACTGCTAAATCGATGAGTTAGCTCTGCACAATTATGTACATGTCTTCTGTTCTTGCACAGACTAGCTCAGAATACCCAAGCTACAACAAGCTGTATGGCACTACAGTGTGCAGGGCAAACCCCTTCACAGTTGCCAGAAGGCAGAAGTACATTTTAGGAATGGTAGAGAACAGCTGAGGGTGAGCAAAGCTCCTTCATGACCTCTCTCTAAGAAAACCTAGAAATGTGCTGAAGAACTTGGATTAGAAAAGCCAAAGGCATAGCAAAGGTAGAGTAAGAGGAATGGAGATGAACTTGTTCAGACCTATCTGAAAGGAATGACACACAAAGCTCTGCAGCACTAGGGTGAGCTACAGCTTCTGGGAACAGCAACCAGAACAAACTCAAGGTGAGGTGTTGTGAGAGCCATAATATCTGCATCAAGACAACACACATGATTCAGGATTTGTCTTTCTCTTCACAAATAAGAAGATATTTACTTTCTCAGTGACTACTCATTGGCCATCAGCATGAAAGTAGGTAAGCACAAAAAAAGAGATCCAATTCATATCAAAACAGAAGAAGGCAGACAGAATGGGACAGAAACTAGGAAAAACAGGGAAAAGAGAGAGAAAGAGTATTAGAGGCAGAGGAAGAGATGAGGGTCAATAACAACAAACTGATAGGACCAGCTAGCCTTTAAAAAATATTCCTATCCACAACAGTCCTGAAACCCCCCATTCCTGTGCTGTGAACACAGGTAGGAAGTTCCCTGGCAAATCAGATATCCCCATTTTGGTGGTTGACTAATACCACCTGCTATGTCAACATACTCCTCTGGGAGTTTTACATAGTACTTGACCATAAACAGTAGGATGATAACTACCAGGAACAACAAGTCAATACGGCTTAAATTTACAAAATATGGTGAGAGTTCCATGCTTCTAAAAGGAAATATTTAAAGAATCCCGTATTAGAGTATTTGTTTGAACATAGAACATGTTTGTATGAGTAAACTCAATGCCCTTTGCAACTCTAATATTAATACAACATAGTTTTCTTTTCTTACCTTGTAAGAAAGGAGGGAAAATTTGAGAGCTGGAAAATGTTTCTTAAACAGTATTTTAGTTAAGAGTTATAGCTGTATCATAACTGCCCAAAGAGCAAAGAGCAAAATTGATTTCCTGCAATTTTTAGTAAACAGAAGTGTCAAATCTAATAAAGTCAAGACACAAATGACAGAATCTGTAATACTAGCCAGACTTTGTAATGTCCCAGATTAACACCAGAAAGAGCCTCAACAGTTTGTTGTACTTGAGAAACAAAAAAACTCCAGTACTTGCTCCCAGGTATGGAAACCAGTCACAGATTTAGCCTTTGCACCAAAGAAAAACATCAATAAAATGTTAATAAATAAATAAATAAATAAAAATCAAATCACTAAGATCTATCTTTCTTGTGTTCAGATAATCAACACCTTCACTGGTTCAACAACTACTAAAATCACCCATATCCCCAGAATACACATCTATGGGAGTAGGGAGAATTTCCTTGATTTCTTATGTTTACATGCTTTTCTAGCTAAAGATGTTGTGGGTTATTTTTTCTACCTAGAACAAGAAAGAATTTCGATACACAATATATGTGCTTTCTTGTCCTTGTAAAGATTATCCTTACATCTAATATCAATTGTACTATACGCACTGTACTTCAGAAAGCATTAAAGACTTCAATTTGGCCTACTTATGCTGCAGTTTTATACTTTCTAAATCAATTATATTTATCCTTTAAGAAAAGGATCATGTCTTACTACTCAGCAAAATGAACTCAGCTGATGGCAGAGCAAAGCTGACAGACTTTGGAACAAAGTGGATGGGATATCCACCACAAAAGAATCGCTGGGCTCGTTACTTGACGAGTGGGAAAGCAAAGAGGGCAAAAAAATAGAAGGACCTTGAAATTACTGGACTGTGAAGCAATCCCTGGGGGGGTGGATAGGGGAAGAGTAATATCATGTTTTGTAGCTTTTAATTACACACATATTAAGTCAATCCATATAAAGAACACAGACTCTATGAACAGCCAAAGGAAGTGAAGCTTTATATAGTATTTTGAGCAATGCATTCTCCAGAATACACATGCACAGCCACCATATAACTGGGATTTCATCTGTAAAATAGCATAACAGTCACTTCTTATGAACAATTCCTCTACATTAATTTAAGAGTTTAACTATAGCTACGTGCTTAACCCAGAAAAGTAAAAACCAGGTAGATGCTCTGAAGTAACTCAATGCATTTATTTAAAAGCATATTCAGAAAAGCAAAGTCTCTAAAATGGTATCTTACGGTGTTAAGCATGGATGGTATCAAGTCTCAAAATATTTTAACATTTAGTTGTTTTAAGAGTTTAATTTTTATCTGTCTAGATTTGCACAGATAATTTTAGCTTCAAATTTATTTTCATTAATTTAAATTTATACTGCAGTACAACCAACCATGCAAGGCAGTTTATTAAACTTAGAATACATGATAGCTCCTGTCCTGAAGAGACTCCTGTCTACGTGACAAGCAAGACCAACAACGGGAAGAAAAACAGATGCAAACAGACGTAAAATATCTCATCTAAGGTCAAGCCACAGGTCAAAGACAAAACTGAGAGTAAAATCCACTCTGCTGGCTCTACTGCCTCCAGCAGGCTATTGGTGTGCTGCAAGCCTCACAAGCAACAGGGAAAAGAACTAGCAAAATTCCTAAGAAACCAGCAGAACTTTTACTTCACTTTCTGACACAGCAGATGACACAGTTTAAGTTGGCATGTCTCATTCTTCACCATGGAAAATTTACCACAGTGCCAGATGAGCACTGTAATTCTCTGTGTTTTGGTCTGTGCACTTTTTCCTCAGTAAATTTATAAATGTACAGAATGATTTCATGTTGATTCAATTTGTAAGAGATTCATAGCTAAAATCAGGAAATAATTTTGGATCAGTTTTTGAAAGGCACTAGGCATAGCCATAGTATTCTGTGACCCTTGCTTCTTCAAAATAGTCATGTTTTGTATTCCAAATTTCAACCATACTAAGCAAGCAGCCCTGAATTGATTGTTAAAGCAAAGCAAACACAAATGCAGTCAGGGATACTTTCAGATTTCAGACTGACTAGCTGCAAAATGCTTAATTTTATTCTTTTTACTTACATTTCTAGGTACAAAAAAAGGTCAATGTAGATATGTACATTTTTGATGGTAAAGGAAGGCACAAATGTTATAGAAATGTAGGACCATGTCTTGACTGTAGAACTGACTCTCGGCATGAGCACCAATTTCAAAACGAAAAATACCTTTATGCCAAAAAATTGCTCACCCTTCAGAGGCAACCTTGTATAAAAATCACAGTCACTTACCCTTGCAGTATAGCAGACAAAACAGACAAACGAAGCAAAAAGAAAATAAAAACTAAAACAAACATCACAAGAGATTAAACTCCATATCACTTCATAAAGATTTTAGGATCTGAGCAAGTGCATTAAAAATGCAAAGTGAAGTTAACAGTGTAAATGGAATTCTGCTAACGGATCTGACAGGGAAAATATAATCCGATTATTATTATAAAAGTTAAATTCTTCAGTCTTTACTTCTTAATAGAAAAATGGTTAGGTTGGTCTAAACATTACCATTGTAACAAAAGCCTATGGATGAGACCATGGAGAATTTCAGCAATACAGCACCAACAAACAAGGATCATGGAGATATTTTTTCTTGGATTTTTTTTTTTTTTTTTATGGCATTCATTCTTTTGTTTACAGTTTTTAAAGAGAGGATTATAGCATATAACTTCGGTAAAAATAAGCATAAATCAAGCTTGTCATCAATACTAATATATTAAAAGTAATCGTGCACATCTTCCGAACAGGTCAAAATCATCAGATGCAGAGATATATACTCTAGGTCTTTAAAATAATACAAGTGTTAAGAAACACTAAGGAAGGGGAGAAATAGAAACAAATGTTTATATACATACAACTGAAAAAAGTAACTACAGGAAAGTATAGCTGCCATCAACATTGTAGAAACAATTTTACCTTACTATGAGATCATTCAACCAATATTTCAAAACCGAAACACCCCTCCCTCAATACTCAGTATGTAGGGCTCTAGCTTTAAAAATGGTCAAATAAAGTGGATTTGGTTATCACAGTAGCTTTTTGCCCTCTTGGTTAATTCTGAAAAGCACAAGTAAAGAGACAAATGTAAGTCAAAATTACTGCTTTTCTGTCAAATGGTAAATCAATCTATTAAATGAGACTTAAGAACTTGGCAATGGCTTGGATTCTCTTTCTTTCCTTTTCATACCAATGGCTTCTCTTAAAGAGATGAACTACAGAGAAATACAAAAACGCTATGTAGATCACTTTTGTCAATAGCCTGGTGATCAACTATAGCAATTTTGGACATTACTACAGGAAAGCCTAATTCACTCCCATACTTCGTGCTGTCTACAGAGACATTTCTAAAACAGACCCTGCCTAAACCCATTATATTGTTAAACAAATCCCTGGTAGATGAATAACTTGAAATACAGCATGAGGCTTAGCCACACTTACACAGCATTTTCTATGATTAACTACAGAGAGACAGAAATAATTAAAAAAAAAAAAATCTGCAAGATAAAAGACAGGAAAGTCTTATCTGCAGAATCAGCAGAACACTTCTGAATTAAATGTACTTCATTTTTCTGCCACTAGTATTATTTTTTTCTCCTTTATTACAGTACAAAATGCACTGTAAAATATTTGCTTTATTATTGCAATTAAGATATGTTTAGAATGAGACAGGACAAGGAAGGGATTATGTGTTGCAGTTTTGGAGGATCTGGATGCAAGGACTTCAACAGTTACGAGAACACTTACACTAGATGTAGAAAACCTCCATGCAAAATAGGCTTATTGGG
>JAVHNF010058533.1:22697-34486 GCA_034783455.1 Micropsitta finschii
GGAAGCTTCTCAGACATTTGAAATTAACATAGCCTTATTTCAGTTTATCTTTATTCATCTATAAGACAAAATTAAGACCACTTGAATCCTAAGTATCTGGTCACCTGTAATTCAGAACACAGTTAAAATAAGCCATTAATCCACTTAGATTTTTTTCCTAGTTGCATCTACAAAATAAAGCCAAAGAAAACCTCACTAATTTCTTAGAAGACTGCTAAGTAGGAATTACCACATTACTTCTACAAAGTTACTGCCCACAGTAGCAGACGTTATACTGCTCTGAATTTCAAGAGCAATCTCTTCCCAACTCCTCAGCCCCACTATCCATGATAACATACAGATATTATAATTCTATTTAGCAACATGAGTTTCATGGTCAAATATATAAAATGCCCTGTCAGCTCCTTGTCTCTTTCTACTGGTCCACAGTATCATATAATTACTATTTTTTTTTTAAAAAAAAAAAAAAAAAAAAAATCTGCTAATTCAGCATTACTACCAGTCTCAACTTCTGAAATTGGCTGTCAAGTTTCCCTTAAACTCAACCTAATGGAAACCATAACAACTATCCATCTGCTCCTCTGCTCAGACACCAAAAAAATCCTATTTTTAACCTTTCCCTTTCCTCCTTATTTGCTGACAGTCAAATGAAAACATGAATTCCCAGCCCAAGCTCTGCAACTTTAAGTTGCTATAGTCGTTTTATTAGAAAAATCTGAAGTGATGTCAAAGGAAGAAGTACAGTGAAAAGAGCAATAAAGATGTTCCCTCTCTAAGTGTTAGTGTGGAGACATTATCTAGAGCACTGTCCTGCTAGGAAACAGCCTATAGATATAAATAGAACAAGCTGCCACTTGAACTTGAAGAACAGACAACAGAATGGAAACATAGCAGTTTACAAAAAGGCAAATCAGTGGAAGAATGGAGAGAAAAAACTATTCTCCATGCAGGAATGTATGTGTGTGCGTGTGCGTATATATATATATATATATATATACACCTATATACACACTTCCAAATAATCCAAGAAACATCTAAATAAAGAAGGAAAGGAAACTGGTTCATACCATGGATTTGGTCCATGCACACAACCCTGTTTACGACAGACTACAGGCACTTATGGTTACTGAGAATTTGGCATCATCTCTCCCTTATACAAGGATGTGTCCCAGTGTTTTTCTTCCGGAGACCCCTGCTGAGAGGGCAAACCCCTCCAGTTCTCAGGAGGTACTTGAACTAGGTACATCCTGAGCATGGTCTAGTGTGAGGCTTCCCTGCCCATGGCAGGGGGTTGGAACTGAATGACCTTAAGGCCCTTTCCAACCCAAACCATTCTATGCTTCTATGACAGGGAAAAAGTGAAGTATTCAGCGCTGAGAGGCCAAACAGCTAACTCAGCCTGCAAGGATTTTGCCCACTCATTACAGAAATCAGACAGGGATTTACCCAAATCTCACCATGAAAAAAAAACAAAACAAAATTCAGGTGCTGAAGCAACCCATTTCCTGCACGGGAAACAACTGCTTTTACAGGTATAAGTGAGGCCAGATTTTCTACAGATGCAGGGAAATTCTTCATTTTGCGAGTTGGAATTGCGTTTTTTTTTTCTTTCTAAGCAGGGGCGGGGGGGGAGTGGAGGAAGCAGGAAATGTAAAAGATTTTGGAAACATGAAATGAATAGGTCAAGACACGTCATTTTGCTGCACCAAAGCAGGAGGCAACAGCTTGAAATTGAAATTAAATAGACCACCTGCAAGAAAAGGAGAGGAAAGGGAGATGGGGACGAGGGGAGGGAGGGTCAGTGCTGGCATGAATATAAACCACACGGTTTTTAAAAGCATCCATCAGTGAATTATTAAAGATGCTGTGCTGCTCGTTTCAGGTTTGGACATCTTGGCAGTTGCGATGGGAAACGTGCCAAGGCACATGAGCACGGATTGAATACTTATATTTGAATTCCTGGCAGGCACCTTTCCTTTAAAACACCAACTCTGGTGAGTGTTTGGAGGAAAAGTGCTCACTCTAGGACCGGAAAAACTATCTCCTCCCAGCCCCCTAAGTGTGCAGTGAAGTTCGAGACGTGATGGGGGTGTTTATGCAGAGGGACTAGCGTGTCTTTGAAGCATTATCAACTCTTCTCCCCACTCTCTTTAACCCATCCACATTGTCACTGCAAAATCCATCTTCCTCCCCCAGGCACACACACAGAGGCACTCCTGTTGGCTGGAACCTCCATCAGCTTCGTGAATGCCGGCAGCTCAGCTCCCAGCTTCTCCTCCCCAGCTTGCGCATCTACCTCTCCTGACCTACATCTCATCAATCCTCGCTCCTTTGGGCTTTCTCAGCAGCCATCTCACCCAGGGCTTCGGGAGCATCTCCCCGACAGCTCCTTCAGAACATCTCATTAGCCTACGCAGCACCGTGCTAATTCCTGTCCTCCCCCTGACCAGATACAATAAATCCTCTATCCCTGAGACAGGCTCAGAGCTCCTGCTAGAGAACTGAGGCGCATCCCCGGTGGCCTTGGCACTACTGTGTATCTGTCTAGACCATTGAGTCCCAGTGCCTAGGACTCCACATGCTGTTGTAAATCTCACTGGAGCAAATACCCCTCCTTCCTTCCCAGTTTTATCAACATTGTGAAATGGGGAATGAGGGAAAGCAAAGCTTAGTGGAGAGTAAATCTGATCCCTCCCCATGACAAAGCAAAGGAAACCACAGTCCCTGGCTTGAGGATGGTGTGGAGCAGAGAGGAGCAAGTTACAGGCGAATGGGACAGAATAAACTCAAGCAATTGCCAGAATATTTGTAAATCAAATAATAAGCAGTGAAGTGAAAGAAGCTGACACGGGAAATGTGCGTGTTGATTAAACCAGCCCTGGAGACGATTAAATGACAAAGTCACTGTGTATGCCAACAAAACCCCAACCGTAGCCCTGATGCATATTCATAGCATCTGAACAACATCCCATCACGACACTAACGAGGCCCTGTGCTTGGGAACACACTCACATGGAGCCAGGGGGAGACTCTTTGGTGCCTGACAAATTTGGGAAGGCTACAAGCGTTGAAATCTCTCTTTGTTACTTAACAAACATGGAAATAAGGGAATGCCATACCTCTTGTTATGGAAATGGCACACAGTGCTGAGGATATATGATAAGTCTAGGGGAGAATTACAAACATTCAGGGCTGATCCCTTTGAAATCTCTGGGAGTTTTGCCATTTATTTCAATGGGGGCTTTACCAAGTCCTTACAATGGATGTAGTCATTTATCTGCAGGCGTTGATGCGGTTCCCTTTGCCTCGGGAGCTGTGCTCCTCATGGATACCTGGGAAAGGGATTCACGCTCCTGTGGAGCAAGCATGTGAGTGTCATCATACCATCTGCAGGTGCAGAGCTGGGTCACGGCGACACATGGAGGGAGGCACTCAGCTCTTCAGCTCTGCTCAGCCATTCCACCCATCTCAAGCAGCTCCATGTCTTTTCATGCCCAAGGGACATGACAGCCCTTACACAGGTACCAGGCAGATGCATGGTGTTTTCTGTAAATAGCTCATGGGCCTGGATTAATTCCCTCCTAAACCAAGCAAAGAGTGGGGTTTGAGATTCAACAAGTTGCTTAAGGGCAGCTCAGAATAACACAAGATACCTGCCTCTGACTGGCTCCTCCATAAGGACACTTGGGTAGGTCCCCTCTGTGGGCAATGGGTTGTGGTTCTCCATCACAGGGGTGCAGGGAGCAGAGTTCTCCTGACTGAAGACAAGCAAAATTCCTTCCTGCACAGCCTGTGCCAAGGTCCTGGTGGTACCCATCTGACAGCAAGGCCCTAAATGGAGGGACAATTAGGTTCTATTCTGTGAACCAAGAGATGAAAAACCATCAGCTATTGACCAGAGCAGCTGGGTGGTGTGGTCCAGAGCCTTGTCCTCGGAACTGGCTCAAGTCCTGGAACTGCAGCACGGACCTGTTTGCAGGGGTAACAGAGCACTGTGTGCATGTAACACCAGCAAAAAGCAGGTCCTCTACAACAACTTAACACATCACCCTGCACCATGGCTGTTTGCACCCTTGCAAAGCTCAGCTATTGCTGTTTCAATCATGTTAACTGACATCTTTCCAAACCCCTCACTGCAAGATTCAAATCTAACCTACCCGCAGGATTGCTTAACATGCATAAGGTGCCCATTTGTCATTAACATCAGAGGGGAACAATAATTACACAGGATGGATTAAAGGAACTAGTACTAAAAGACTTGTTCTTTTGGTTAGCTTAGGGTTAGCATCTCCAATCACAGCCCCCCTGTGGAGGAAGGCCCTAGAGCAAAGTAGGTTACTTAGGAGTTATCTTAATTGCAATTACCACCCCTGACGAATCTGACTGATGATTTGTTCAGCTAGACCCTTCTGTTTATCTTTATCGCTGGTCGAAACACACCCAGGAAAAGAATAAATCACTGGAGATGGAGGCAAAAAGAAATTGCCTTATATCTGCTCTATCACTTTAAGAAGGAGCAAGTGGTCCAAAAGCATTTAGAGTGGATTTATTCTGCCTGTATTCTCCTCAGGAAGGCACAGAGTTCCCAGTGGGGCAGGGGAGAGGATGGAGTAAAACGAGCCTAGGGCTTGGAGCAGAAGCCACTGATGTGAATGACAGTTTGCTGGTGGGAATAAAATGTTTCTTGTTTGTTCCAAGATGGAGATAACAGAGTCAAGAGGTCAAGTGGGGTGGGAATGCAAAAGCCCTGCGGGTAATGTAGGCTGATAAAAAATGAGGGATGCAGGGCGCGGGGCGGCATTCCACAAAAGCCCAACTTGCAATTCAGAAAGAGCTTAGATCTTGTCTGTATTTAAATATTGACTGATAATTTCACTCCATTACCTCCCTGTCCAAGAGGTATGCAGATAGCCTCGTCCCACTAAGCCGTTTTGGTATCCTGAGGGGTAGGTCCTGTGTTTGATGAAGTACTAATTGGGGTGTGGGGAGAGTTGTCTTTGCTCATCCATCAGTCTTTTGGTCATATGCACAATTAATGGAGCTCTTTAGATACCCAGGAGTGACCAGCACAAAGGAACTGACCCGAAACCTACTGAAGCCTGCAGAGTCTTGCATGGCAGTGAGGGGGAAAAGCTGGGGCTGAGGAAGTGATGTTCTGAGGTTGTGTTCATGGGTAACCCATTGGACAGGCAGGGCAGAGAGATGGTAGTCATTAGTCAGGTCTTACATGATACAGAAGTCCCTTTCCATGGGATAGCAAGGACCATCCCACAGGAGAAAATACCTTTATGTGGCCTGTAACACAATAGTGAGGAGCAGCTTAAACATGGGCCTCTCTTTGTATCATGCTGGAGGTGCAGGAGAGGATCACTGCATTTCACAACAGGGAAACTAAGGCACAGAAGTGTTAAACAACTTGCCTGAAGTCACAGGGCAAACCAGAAAGGAAAATTCAGGAGCTGAGCCTAGCTTCCCTCCTTTCTCTTCCATTTCTACATCTCCCCATGGCTGTGCAGCTCTGATGTGCCTCCAAACTGGACACATTTACTTTAGGGTGAAACCACTTCCCGTTCATGCAGCCATAAAGTCATTTGGAGATGCTCTCAAAAATGCCACCAAATCCAAAACAGTGTTATTCCAGCTGGCTGGCAAGCCATGCCACCAGATGCCAAAGCATGATGTGTCAGCACTAAAACGATCAGCTGCTCCATGTAACTTCTAGGGCTTGCTGTATTCACCAGAATGAAAAACATGAGGCTGATGCCAAGACTGGTGTTTAAATAAGGTGTCTCGTGCAGTCAAACATCTGTCCAGCTGTGGCTGTGCTGTGCTCTCTGTAAACTACAGCAGCTTTGCCAACTTATTGCTACCAGATTAACAAGCATGGGAATGTTCATCTCTAATTCTCAGCAGTATAAACCCAAGAGGGAGTGTGGATTAAGCCAACAAAGCAAACTTGCTCCACAAACCCTGCTCTAACAGCAGCTCTTTATTAAAGGAAGTGGGAGGTATACCAGCTGGTTTCCCTGGCCTTTTCTCATTAGGAATTGGGCAGTACTGACCATGTAGGAGAGGAAAACAATAATGACAATGATAATAATAATATTATTAATAATAATAATGAAAAAAGTCGAGGTGTCAGGTTGCCATTGCACTGCAAGCAAAATATATGAACCAATTTCCTTTACAGTTTTAAAAGAGAAGGAAGTATAACCTCAGGGTACAACAGAATTCAGCCCATGTTTATTGCTTCTTCCACCTCCCAGAGAGAAAAGGAGCAGGACCAACCCATGGCTGCCCTACCAAGTCCTACACTGAGCTTGCTTGGAGATACCAAGTCTCCATCTTATAACTCTGAGAATGACACTGGCCTCTGCAAAATGAAGGTGACCATTTGAGACAGATGGCCATATTCCAACCTGATCCTTTTCAACATAAAACACAAGCCTACTATTTTGAAAGAGAGGAAACAGTCATGGGGAAAATGCCCAGTGATAACTATTAGTGCCCTAGAAAAGAATCAGGAGGCAGGGTCATCTGGGCTGGCAGGTCCCCGTAGTTCCTGGCTCAGTGATAACAGTGCTGAGCATCACATGTAGCTCTCTGTCAACATGGATTTTTAGTGTTTTAATTGTCTGTGGCCATGAGCAGTGTTGGCAGGATGCTCAAGCATCACTTTGCTTGCACAGAGGCAGGTGGGGACAAACCTGGTTCAAACCCCAGGCATCCAGCTCTGTCTTTTCTCAGAAACACAGGAAGGTGGCTGCTTCTCCGCTATGATTCCCTGGGGAAAGCCTGGCAGTGGAGGGGGCAGCCGGGCACTGTAAATCGCAGGTTTGGTTTAAGGCATTTGCTTATTGGCACCAAATTATTTGCTTTGCCTCTGAAGAAAGCTCTTCACCTTTGTGAGACGCAGCCTCCGTTCTCTGAGGACGTACCACTTCATGCTGCAGAGCAAATAAGCCTTTAAACCATTCGTTCTGTTGCCAACCAGAGGCCAAGTGGTTTGCGTCTTGTGCCTCCACCCCCTCACCTGCCGAGCCCTATAACTTTCAGGCTGAACACCCCTCCAGCCAGGCCAAAGCCACCCGGCTTCCCTCTCCGCAGGGTCCGTGCAGTGACGGCATGGGTGAGTGTGGGATGGGATGGGATGGGATGGGATGGGATGGGATGGGATGGGAGGGGCAGCAGTGCTGCATGCAGCATCCCGCCACTTTGTCTTCTGCAGGGCTCCCTTCTCTCCACCCCTTGGCCATCCCAGCACTAAGTCCATTCCATTGCCTGTGCTCACTCTGCCCCAGGCTGGGAACTGGAGCCAGGGTCTGCATGTTCTGATGCTTTCAGGCTGTATCAGTGTATCGAGATTGTCAGCCCATTTTAAAAGCCTCAAACATTCTTCATAATTTTCAGTTCTCTAAGGAAAGTATTGAATACCCTAGAATAGAAAACTAAGGTTTTAGATATTCTTGCTTAAGAAGCAATATTGAACAGGTATCAAGATCTGGAGGTTAGATGCTTGAAAGCATACTGTCCCCAGAAGAACAGCCAGGAGAGGTTGATACTCTTTCCTGCATCTTCCTCCTACTTAGACCTTTCATAACCATTCACGAGGGAATGGGCCAGCAGTGGAGTGTCCATTGCTTCTCTAGGGCTTAAAGAAGAGATGCCTTTAAACATGCCTCTAAACACAAGTGTATGAAGACACTAAATGTTACGTAGAAATTGAGAAGCAAATCACTGCCAAACCTACCGCACTGCAATAGGTTTGCCTCTGATGCTTTCTGAGCAGTGGAGGAATTTACATGGACAATCTGCCAGGGTTCTACAGCTCTTATACTGTGAACAGATTTTCCCATGGGCAGACGTCTCCACAGTGCCCTGCTCTCTGTGGGTCAGTATAATCTTTCTGTTATCTTGCTTAGACGCAATACTTTAGAAAGTGTGCTCATATCCCTCTGAACTAGAACAAACCAGAGCATCTGGCTACATCTGGAAATTCTGAAGCAGCCTTATAACCATATAAAAGACATAATTTGCACCAGCCAGGCAGAAATTCATGGCAGTTCGTGCTGCTCCTCTCGGTCATGCTGCTTTCACACAGAGCAGGGAAACACACACAGCCCTTCCTGGGGCTTGTTGCTACCCACACATCGGGGTTCTTACTGACCGCAAACCTGGCCTGGAGGCAGGCATGGTCCCAGCTTACACCATGTGAGTGTGTTATGAGCGAGTGATGGGAGCTGGGAGGAAAGGGGATTCCTCCTTCCATACTCACACTGCTTGTTATCTCCAGCCCCAAGACTTGGGTTTGTAGGGATTTCTGATTACAGTCACCTTGAGTGTGGACACGGTTTTCACCCTTCTTCTGTCTCAAAACCCCCCAATGGCAGATGCCATTGCTGATGACTCCTGTCAATGAGTGTGTGTTAGCTCATCTAAATAGTGAATTGGGGCTTAGAGCTCCAAGAGGGAGCTCTACACAAAAAGAAGTTGATTTTCCTGTTTTATTCTGCAAGTCAGGGAGTCAAATGGCGCTCCCCAATGGAAAGGTTATGATCACTTTCTGCTTTTTCCAATCTCTTCCTGTTTCAGCTTCCCAGTACCTTTGTCCCCTGATTTTCACCTGCCTGCTGGCCCTGGCAGCATGTCTGCCTGCCTTGGACATAAGAAACTTGCATCTCCTCAACGGCACGCTGGATGAAATCATGAATGTTCCCCCAGAGCCCTCCCAGCTCGGTAAGTGTGCCACTTAGAAGGGAGGGGCTGACAAGGTCACATTCAGTCAGATCCTACACAGACCTCCTCACCAGCCTAACCAGACCCCTGTAACATGGAGGAAGGACTAAATACTATGTATGTGCAATGCCAGTGTAACACAGAGAGTCTTACTGGAGCAAGAGACACTTCAGAGTCCTCCTCTGCTTTCTGCTTGTGTCTTCTCCTGTCTGGCATGAAGTTCTTCTGTCCATAAGTGAGTCCAACAGCCCAAAGCCCAGAGTTCTCAGGATTCCAAGAGAAGGGACAAGGTTGGTCTCATTGGCAGCAATACCAAGCCAAGGGTGTTGTGGGCATGGGCTCTTCCTTGGAGAAGTAGCACTGAAGATGTTAAGGTAAACAATCACAGTGTGTTTTGAGGACATGAAGAACAGTAGCTGCCTCTGGAAAACACAAGGCCAGTGGAGGACTGAATTCAAGAGAGAGTAAATACAAAGAAGAACTAAATGAAGTTAATACAAAGAGTCTAAGCAGTGACACTGACACAGAGAAAGCAGCCAGATGAAGGCACAAAGTAACCCACACATAATCAGGTCATATGGGAGCAGTGAGGAAGCCTCCAAGAAATGGTTATGCAATAAAACTGAGGGCTGTGGGTGGGACATGGCCCAACAGAAATGGCCGGTTCCCTTCTAAGTGAGGAGGAAGAATTCTTGCCAGAAGAGCTCAAGGTCCACGTGTTTGATGCTGGTTTCACATCAGCCTTCATTGCAAAGGTCAGCTGTCAGGGGAACTGCCAATACAGGGAGCAGCCGTGGCTGTGACAAGAGCTTGGGCTTCACCAAGAACAGCAAGTCTGGGCAGAGAAAGGGGATGTGCTTGGGGTTTCACACTCATCTCTCACTCAGACCACTCTGAAAATGGGAGCAGCGTAAATTCAAGATGGGTAAGGAGGGAGGCATGCCAGAGAAGACAGGCTTGAGTTGTGGAGGAGTACTTCTAAATGGATGGGAAGTGAAGGCAGAAAGGAGCAGGGGCAGACTGTTGCTTACAAAACAAACAGGAGTGATTACCTTCATATGATTGTGAGTAAAAGTAAATGCCACGTTACATGAGTGTTTCTACTGCACTTTAGCAACCATCTTTCCAGTTTTTTCCAGTTCCCTTAAGTCTTTCCCAAACAGAGTGTGTCCAAGTCCTTCTCACCAAGGAAGCATCAGCCCCATTCTAACACTAATCCCGCTAACTACTGACTGGCCGATATCTGAAGTGGTAAAGTCCCTATGGAATTAGGAGCAACAACAGCACAACAGGAATATCATCTGGAGAATAACATGCTCTCCCAGCAGTCATTTGAGCTATGCTCTCCAAGCACTCACTCCTGTCTCCTCTGTTCTTGTTAATTCAGATAATGATACCCAACATGTTCGACAGGTCAGAGACGTCGCCCCACGCCCACCAGCAGGTCATGGTAAGTCTCTTCTCAAGGAGTACCTCTGCTCAACAGCTTTCACCATTGCTGGGCTCATGAGGAGCTCTCAGCCACCTTAGCCCATGTCCTTCGTGCACACCGGCTTCTCCCAGGAAAAATGTGGGTTTACTGATAGGCTGCAGAAGTGCCACAGCTCATCATCACCCTGGGGGGGACCCTAGTACTAACCGTGTCCTGCACTCAGTAGCTGTGAGGATCTTTAGCAGGGGGAATTTTCCACCTAAAGATCCCAGATGGAAAGTGATGATTCATTACTGGCCTCTGGGAAGTTGTGATTGGTTGTTTTTCTCTTTTCTCTAAACGGTTGGTAGAAGACTGGGTAAGACGGGGACTGACTGTGTTACTGAACTGACTGAGTCCACAGTAGCCCATAGGAGCACAAGATAGGTCCTCTCTGAGTAGGAATAATCAGCATTCTCCCAGTATTCCCCTGGGTACTGGGAGCAGAGCAGGTCTCTTCCCAGCAGTGTGTAGGTGCATCCAGCTGTTTGCTGCATAAGGTACTGACGCTCTGGAGCATTGAAAGGCCATAATAAAATCAAAAGTCAGGAAGTCCCTAAAGAGCAGGTCAGGTAAGCCCACAGAAAACTGATGGATTTTCCCTCATGACATCACAACGGCTGATTTAATCATTAGCAATATGGTTGTCTTGACCACACTCCAGGGTTTCTGAGACTACTATAAAGTAATATAAAGCTCTAAAGCCTCCATGCTGTAACAGCAAATGGCTTTATAACCCAGGGTTGCACTTGTCTGTGCAGTGATACATCACCTGCATGCTACAGACAAATCCCCACAGCACTGTAAACCCAAATCCAACCTAAGTGCATTGTGTGCTGTGTGAAGGCAACGTCTGCCTTGGTCTCACCAGGCCAAGACATTTTGGCAGTGTGTTCCCATCAGTTTGAATTCTGTCTTGGAGAGATATGAAGTCCAAGTCTTATGTTGATCATTTCAAGATTCCAATTTACCCCTGCAAGCACATGGCAGGAATATAGCCCAAGAATGTGTGTGCAAAAGCACATAGGAACAAAAGAAATATCAGGTGCTTCCACTGTCTCGTTGTGTGGGATTTAATAACCATCTCTGCTTCCTGCCCCAGGCTGGCCCAAAGACTGCAGTGAGATTCCCGCTGGCAGCCGCAGCGGCGTCTACATCATCCAGCCGAAAGGGCTCCACCACATCGTGGTGTACTGCGAAATGAATGTGACACATGGGGGCTGGACGGTCATCCAGAGGAACCAGAAAGACACACCAGTCACCTGGGCCGAGTCCTGGAGCACCTACAAGTACGGCTTTGGGAACGTGCGCACCGAGTACTGGCTGGGCACTGAGTACATCCATCAGATCGCCAAGCAGAAGGTTTACCAGGTCAGATTTGTCATCCAGGACTCCTCAGACAACATCCATTTTGCAGACTACAACCTCTTCAGTGTAGAAGATGAGCCCCACGGCTACCGGCTGAGGCTGGGCTCCTATGCAGGGACAGCAGGGGATGCCATGACCTCAGACAATCCCAAGACCATGCACGACAACATGAAGTTCTCCACAAAGGATCGAGATCAGGACACTTACAGTAAGA
>JAVHNF010058533.1:43116-53405 GCA_034783455.1 Micropsitta finschii
GCTCTGCGGGGAGGGCAGGGGCGCCGAGCTGCGGAAAAGCTGAGGGGAAGCGTGCTCAGCCTCAGAGAGCCGGAGAGAAACGCGTGGGAGCCGCCATCTTAGAACCACGTGATGATCCAAAAATAAAATCCCATGCCAGGGATAACTGTCTGGAAAAGGAAACCCTTCCCATGGCTAATAGTTCAGATGTTACCTTGTCTAGAAGATGAAAGTCATTAAACTGTGATGCCCAGAAGCATTGTGATACCTAGGCTGGGTGGCTTACCTCTGTCTTGGCTTGGACACTGTAGGAAAGGGGAACATGGGTATTGCACAAAGACTGAAAATTAGGCCACCCTTTTAGTTATATGTATCATACGTACATATAACTGGATGTGTAAATCAGATACCTAGCTGCCCACCATCAGGAAGCAGGGTGTTTGCATCCCTCTCCATAAGCCCTAGACATAGTCTGTTGGCTCTGAACAGCCTCCCTTTTGCATAGGTTCATGATCCCACTGCCTGCTCTCACACCTTACACTTTGCTTAACTACTGTTAATTTAGCGGTCTGGCAGCTGAGATTTATACATCCTTTACATTGTGATAAACATACACAGTTCACCATCCAGGGTCATCTTCTCTCTGCTGATGTTATGAGCAAGGAGAAATACTGAAGGGGTCTTGGTCAGTCTTACGCTCAAAGACAGCCGAACCCCTGTTCCTGTTCCCATTATTCCAAAGGCTCCCTTGGGATCAAACCTCATGTGATGTCCACACACTGGCATCTCCTCCTCTCTTTCTCTACCCTCCTGATATCTCACTCATCTACTTAAGCAAGGAAGACTTAGCAAAGAGAACATGCACTCCACAAA
The DNA here is from genome assembly GCA_034783455.1 of Micropsitta finschii. Lineage (NCBI taxonomy): Eukaryota > Metazoa > Chordata > Aves > Psittaciformes > Psittacidae > Micropsitta > Micropsitta finschii. Next base: position 43,969 of record JAVHNF010058533.1, read on the forward strand.
CAAAAGTCAAGGGAAGTCAGGATCCAGCTTGAATGGCATTCCCACATTTCCATATTTCCAGATTTGGGGCTCTATGTAGAGAGCGTGAACCCTCCTCCACGTCCTGCTCCTGTCTGTGTCCCTTTCATGCTGCTGAGATTTGTTGCGGGATAATTCTCAACAACCATCTCCCCACAACAAAGCTGCCCCCTTTAGATGTGGGCAGATGATATAGAAAATGGGTGGTTCAGGCCGATTTCATGAGGCCTAATAAATCTTCAGTAAATTAAAACTCATCCCCCTTTCCTCCCCTCCCCGGGCCTTTGTCTTGCTAATACACATTAAGCCCTGCCTGGCTACACACTTTGAGGCATTTCGGAGGTGAGGTCTGTACAAAGCTGCAGATGTGGGAGCTTTAAAGGACCTTTGGCCCTGGTGTTACCCATTAACATCAGCCATGCCAACACAAGAATCTCACCATGGTTCTCTCCCCTCAAAAGGGCTCCCAAGTAACAACCTCGTCTTTGGGGGGGGGGGGGAGGAAGAAATAAAAGGACAGAAGGAATGAGCAAAGGAGAATGAGAGAGAGACCTTCCAAAAGAGGTGCTCCCTGTAAGGCTAATTTTGTCCCTAAATCATTGTCTGAAGCTGTTTGCTAGTTAGAAATTGCTAAAGAAATCAGTGCACCTCTTTCAAGCCAGGCAATGCTGGCACTCCACAACAGCATTCGCTGACATATGATTCATTTCTCTCATCTCCACTGACCGTTTCCACCCTGACCTTCCTAGTTTCAGACCTTGAAATAAAGAGCCCTAATGGAGTCCCATATTCAAAGAGCCACTTTTGTCCAATATTCAGGTTTTTATTCCTGTTCAGATGTTCTCTATGCTTTCCTTCCCTCTTTAGAAATCAAAATCAAGCTGCCACCCGGGCTGAAAACAAAGTGACAGGCCAAAAATGTGTCTGTGAATGTAACAGCCCTTCTGGAGTAGTGGCACCCTTTTGCCCTAGTGTCTTCCGTTATCCTTTCACTTGGAGCATGCTGGTGCCCTATGTACTTGCATCCCCTATCCAATACGAGGGAAAATGCAGCCAGGAAAGCCATGTAATTAGTGAACCTGCCTGTTTCCAGTGGGCAAAGACTGAATAAGAGCTTCAAGGATGTGAACAATTTTCTTCTCTGTTCAGTGGTGCTTTCAGGTGTGATTCAGACAAGAAGTAACAGCTCCTCTCCCTGGGTTTCTCAGCCGAGGCTGCGCCTTCCATCCCTTCAAGCACTTTGGCTAAAATGTAAAGAGAAGCTTTGTGGCCCTATGTGGGTGCTTTAGAAGTTGGAAGGTGTGATGAATGAGCTCTAAAAACACAGATCAAGAGAAAGATAGTGGGGATGAAAGGACAGACAGTTAAGATCAGACTAGACATCCTGGGATGAAAGGAAAGGTGAATGGGTAGCTAGATTAGACAGTTACGGTAAGTGGAAGGCAGGAAATCCAAACCTGTAGGTGTTTATCCTAAGCTCCAGATCTGCACCTGTAAAGGCTGCTGCCTCCCTTCATTTTTATTCAGTCCTTTCATAAGCAAATTTCCCAGCTTGATCAGGAGGTGCCCCTGGCACAAGGACTGTGAGCATGAAAGAGAACTAAAACCAACTGACCAACCAACCTCATTTATACAGAGATAGCTTTTAAATCTCAAAGGCAAGCTTACATCTCCATTCCTTTTAAATGTTAGGGCAAAGGCACAGGTCAATTCTCATTTTCTCAGGATCACTTTGCCCATCCCAGTGGGAAGGGACCATGCACTTTGAACAAGCTGCAGTACCGCGGCCTCCTGAGGATTACAGATGGGTTTATCTCTGGAGCGTGGAGCTTGTTAACTCTGGACTGTGGCTGGAGGCTAAGGCTGAGAGTTCTCCCTGTCCAATCAGATAAACATGAATGCCTCTCACCCTGCTAGTGAGCTAGCATGAAACCCTGTGGTGCCACACTAAATAATGGTAGTGAGAGGAGAGTGCGCGCTACATTCATTCACCAAATCAAACCCCAACAACATCCAAAAGAGTCCAGATATTTATCTGGGGCTGCTCGTCTGCCCCAAAAGCACAATAAGACTTGTCATGTTCCTATGCTTTCCTGGGGAGACTATTTTACAACAAAGCAATTATCCCTTGGGGATCATATAACTATTTACATATTCATCTCCTGGTGTCCTACCCATCGGTTCCTATCATATCACGGGAAGGCAGCTGCTGTCCTCTCACACTGTGCAGTCCTCAGCAATTAGGGCTGATAAGCAGTGTGGAGCTTAGAAATCAGCTGGAGGGGCACACCGGGGTATTGTGCTGCTTTCTTCTACAGGGCAAAACTTTAGACAAATGGAGAAGTGCATCATCTGTTGATGTAAAATCTATCCCACATCTATCCCAAATTTCACACCGACAGCTTCAACCTTCCCATGGACCTTTGTACATTAGGTTTCTATCCTAAATCCTGACCAAAGGCTACAGGTTTGTTTCCTCTTATGAAGGACACATGAAAATTAGCAAAACAGCACTTTTTTCATGTCAAGACTTTTGTAAAAGTACTTTTTAATAGGTAGCAGAACCATAACATATGGAATATGCTCCATTTTTGCCAGTAATTTGGGTTGCATGTCTTCCCCCTATGACTCCATCTACACAAAGATTCCTGCATTTATTTCTATGAAATCAATTAGTTTTATTCCAAAATCATTGCAAAGCCTGAAGTTGCTCAAAATCACCTTTTGGCTGCCTGAAATCAGTGTCTCAAATAGAACCCAACAGTAAGAAAATACATCTCAACATTCGTCACTTCATACTTTGCCCCGAATAGGAAAAAAAGACTCATTGCCACTTGATTGCGGTTTTCACTCCATTAAATCAAACCAGGAAAGGATGATCCAAATGATGATATTTTAAACACATACACAAAAACTCTGGCAGTAAATAAATCCAAAGAGGGCAAATATGTGTTTCATTGCAAATACTGTACACCTCAAAGTGGCTGCAGGGCACTAACTCTTCTCCTATGAAGGACCTTCTAACTGAGATCCTGAACATCCTTCCAAAACAAATGGACTCCATCTTCTAACATCTACCTGGCCTGACAGGCAGAGATTTCTGACTTGTGGCCCCATCCTGCTGAAATGTTGTTTGAAGCAGGATGCAGTTCTCTTGGCACAAAAATGCACAGAGCTCTTTGAAATGCTTGGCAAAGTCATTCCCTGCGAGGGGCATGCTCAAACCTGCTCCATTTGAAGGGAAGCACAAAACTATTATTGACTTCAAAGGCAGCAAGACTCAGCCCCAGGCTGGAAATTACCTTCAACATTAATTGAATTAAAAGAGGGGGATTCCCTTCGAAGAACTGCCGCTTCCTGGACCATGGGATGAGATTTGTATTGAACGCAATCATAGTGAGGCCAAAACACTGAAAAACAGGTGCCGAATTCAGTTGCTAGGAACCATGGAAGAGAACAAGTATGTGTAGGAACTCAAGGTGGAGCTTGATTTGCCTGAACACAGCCCTGCTGAAGGACAGGACAAGGGGAGAGGCACCTGAAAGCACCACAGCTCCTGGAGCCGGGAGCGAAGGCAGGACCCCAGCTCCCATTAGGCAAAGCTCACTTGTTTCTAAACCTCTATCGTCACATAAAGAAAAGGTGGAAAGGAAAAGGCAAAATGAATTAAGTATCATCAACAGAGGCAGCTGGGAAACTGCATCCCAACAAGGTGTGAACTGCTGTGTTCAGCCCCTGAGGCTGGAAATGTCTCTCATGAGGTGTCCATGAGCCCCAAAAGGCTTGGCTCAGCTTTTTCTCCATGTGTTTGCCACCTTCAAGAATGTGTTGGGGCAGGCAGATTTTGGTTAGGATACGTTCTCTATTGAACCTTACTCCTCAAGGATTATGAAGTCCGTGATATCTCTGAGACATCTCTGCATTTTTGGATGCAGTCTCCAGATCTCCATCCCTTTTCTCCCCCATTTATACACAGCAGCACTCGGGGGTTGGAGCACCTTTTTCCAGCCCTGGGGAAGCAGCAGATCAGATTTACTTTCACTCCTGAAGCTCACTCAAAAATCTACTGAGGTAAAAATAATTAAATCAATAAAGCGGATTCTTCTTCACATCAAATGACCCCTCAAATCCTCATCACCCTCTGTCCTTGGGAAGGGTGCAATTCCTGCAAGAATAACCCTTTCCAAGCATACCAGTAGCCTCCTTTTTTGACTCATAGGCAAAACTGAACAGCATTTACAATGAATAACCACCCTGCATGAGCAGGACTTTGCCATTCGCTTCCTCTTGCAGCACATCAAGCTCTTACAAAGTCCAAACCACTGAAACCAACTCTATTTCCTCTGCTCCTGGAGGAGAAGGGGCTGAATCAGTGATTTGTGGCTTAGGGCAATGCTCAGAACTGCCTTTCCCAGGAATTGCAGTAGTCCATAAGGTGAAGGTGTCAACATCAGATAAAGGGGAATTCAGCCACCGGACAGCTACCATATCTGATGTCAGCTTAGGTTACTTGCTGAGCAAAGACCAGCAAGAGGCCTCAGAGCAGCCAACACTCTTGAAAAAGGTAAAGTTCAATAAGATCAAATGTGTTCAGTATTAGGAGGTACGAAAGAGAAGCAATGGCATCAGAGAGCTGGGCAAAACCTCTACAGACCAGAGGATGGCTTGCTCAGTGAAGAGCCAACCCAGAGGAACAACAAATTGGGGCACGGTATTCAGACACCAGGTTTAGATGCTGGTCTGCTTCAATTTGTGTAGAGGATGGAGACAAGTCTTGATTCCCCAAAGAGGGGAATGGGGTTTTGATCAGGTCCTCAGGAGTATTTATTGCTGGGCTAATGACCTCTTCTGGCCTGCATTCTCCCTGGGTATTCCTCCTCCATGCTGAGGGCTGGCAGTGCCTCAAAAGCCTGTCCTTATCCCCCCCCTCCTGTGTCTGTATCTGAGTCTATTCTCCTTCTGCCTTGCACCTTGCTATAGCTCATAGCACCGAGAAAATGTCCCTTCAACTGTTGCGTAGCCACTGTAGAAAGCTCTTTTCATCAGCAGGTGTCACACAGCTCTGCGACAAAGAATAAGGTCCCTACTGCCATTTTCTACATGAGGAATAAAAAGCAGAAAGAGACTTGACTGAGAGCATTCAGCAGACCAGGGGCCAGGGGAAGCACAGCTCTCCCAAGCTTCTGTCTTGTGCTTTTATAGCAGACTTCTACCAGTCTTCCTCTCATAGTTAAATGAGACAAGTTCTATTCTGTGATAGAAAGAGCACTGCACATGAATAGCCATCAGTCAAAAAGGATGTGTGTAAGGATGGCCCAAATGCCCAGTTTGGAGAAGAAAAGAACAGTGTTATGACCTCCACAAAGGGCAGGACCCTGCACCCCACCACTGCCCTCTGCACCAAAGCCTTCAACCCTGACACCCCCACCATGCCCTTTCTCCAGGGTCTTTCTACAGCCAAGGCTACCAAATTCACATTGGTTCTCCATGAAAGGCCACAGGTTCATCTGAATCATCCTCGCCTGCAAACCATGCTGAAACTCAGGGAGAGATGCTAAATCTCAGAGTCTCTATAGCACAAATGGGCAGCTCTGGTCCTTTGTGGTCCTGGCTTGACTATCACACGGGTCAGTTTTATTGTATGAAATACATCCTGCACTCACCTGCATGGCTGACCTTGCAAGACATGGCACTGGGTGCTGCTGCAGTGATGCCTGAGCCTCCCTTACAAGCGAGTGAAGTCCTCTGCCTCGTCCTCCTTGCCTTTGCCCTCACTTGCACATGAACCACATTTCCTCTGCCTCCCCTGAGCTCACTGACCAGTTCTCTGCACCATGCTTGGGATGAAGGGCACGGCAGTGTCCTGGCTGTCTCCTTTGGGGTTTCCTATCTTCCTTGTGCCTGCCAACCGCCTCTGGGTAACTGCTGCCCCAACATGCTCCATTGCTGAGGCACCCAGAGGGGTGCTCAGCTAACCTCAAAGACTTGCTTTAGCAGACAAGATGTCTGTGCTTTTCCAAGAGAGCAGAGCCAGGCAGAGGCAAAGCTTCAGAAACACCCCTTGAATTAAAAGAATAACAAGTGAAACTCAAGCTGTGTGTTGTTGCTATCATTTATCCTGCAGCTTTTAGCTAACCAGCAGGACCAGAGCACCTCCAGGGGACAGCCTCCTTCCTTCCTTCCTCCTGCCCAGCAGCATAAATAAGGAGAAAGCTCCAACCAAGCGAGTGAACCGACACAGAAGCTCCCTGAGCCAACAAGAGAGGAGAAATCAGGCCTTAAAATTGACATAGGCAAGGACTACTTCTGTTCATTTGCCGCTGTGCTCCCATATCTCATTTATGTACATCTAAATGCACAGCGCTCCGGCTCTCCCACAGCAGCTTTCTGCATGTTTAACTGAGCTCACACTGACCCAAACTGCTCAGTTGCTCCCAGAAGCATGACAAAAGTTCACCTTTTCCCAGACATGGATGATTTTGGAGCATATTCACACACACTACACTCCCCATCCCCTGCATCCTTCCCGGGATGCTATGGGGGTGAAGAATAAGAAAGGTACACATGGATCTGCCACCACTGATCTCCCCTCAGCATGGCCTTTTGAGCAGAAGAGGTTATAAATAAATAAAGCAAAAAGGATCCCCGAGCATCATCCATGAGCCTGCCTCCTTCCCTCTTTCTTCCCCCAGATCCCTCCCTCCCCTTTCACAGACATCCTCTGCATCAATGAGTGGGACCAGAAGGCAGCAAACTTCCACCTCCCCGCTCATGCGGAAAGAAATCGCACTCCGTTTCAAGAGCCAGCATTGCCTGGCTTTATGTCAGCTCTGCACATTGTTCTGGCTGGGGAAGGGAGGGGGGGAGGTAGAGATGGGAGCATTGTTTGCAATTCAAATGGATGGACCTCAGGAAAAACCAATAAATTTAAGTCACTAGAGAATTTCAACAAGCAGGGCCACTTGCACAAATAGGAAGCCTCCTCCCTATCGGTGGGGGCTGTTGAGGAGCCACTAGACAAGAGAATAACTAAGCACTCGTGGGGCTGAGAGCTTTTCACTCAATGAAGTCCAAACCAAACAAGTTCCCCCTTTAGGAGATGCCTTTATCCAAACACTCTGAGCACACACAGAAAGGGGCTCAGTGCCTCCGGCTCTCTGCCTTTACTCAATCAGGCCTGTTCTCCCCCTTCCCTGCCCATCACTGCTCTGGGTTGCGGGCTGGTGGAGGTTTGGAAGCACACCCTTGGCATGGTGCAAGTTTACACAGCCCTGCAGATGTTATTGGAGGAAGGGGGATGCGAGAATTCACCCACCGTAAATCCCCATTCGTGTAGGACGCGTGGAGCAGGAATAAATTGCACCAGGACTGGATTTATAGGTGAGGTGGCTTGTACCAGCTTAGTGTTTAATTTTCAGTTCAGCTTTAACTGCGCTTTCTTAGGAGGATTTAAGGATTTCCATAACTCATTCCAGCTAGCGCACCACGGTGCAAATCCCACTGCTCTGCCCTCTCCTCCCCTCCCTCACATGGGTTCCCCGGAGCCAAGACAAGGGAAAAGAAGGCTCCTGCTGCACAGGGGCCATGACTGCAGCATCCTCTTGGGCATTATCTAGAGCTGTTCAAGAAGTTACTCATGTTCGGCCAGGAATGCTCTTTGTCCACATCTGCCTTTGCCTGCCCCACACAACTGCTTACACAAGTCAGACAGCGATAAAGGCAAGGAAATGATGTGAACCAAAAGACCCTTTGACACCACCTAAGCACAGCGTTGAGGCATCTGGTAAACCAGAGAAGAGTGGGAGTGGCTATCAACGGCCCAACCTGTGGTATAGCACTGATGGGACATACATGGAGAAGGAAATAATGAGGTGATGGTCCTCCCTACCCCATCATCTCCTTATGGAGGTCCCTACTTCATGCTGACCCAATAATATAGGTAAAGAGCCTAAGCCAGGGGAGAGGACCCAAAAGCCTCTTCATTTCCCCCAATTCAGGCCCAATCCTGAACTAGCTGGAAGATAAAACTCAGACTCCTGACAACAGATTTATAGGAGGAATTCAACCTATGGTCATGGGATGTTTGGTACACAGCTGCCAATTAATATCAGGCTGCTTAATTCCCTAAGGGGTTTTGTCAAAAGACAAAAGTAATTCTGAATTAACTACAGAAGAACGTTTAAGGTGGACATGTTAAACTGCAATCAGCTCCTGTGCAGATGCTCTTGTCTGGAAATGGCTCTAAGTTAATATAGCTTAATTCACTTGAAAAGCAAGCTAAACAAATCACTGTTGAATAAAAAGTACATTAGTTTTTCTGAACTCATCCATGAAAGAGATATATAATATATATATATGTGAATTCTAATTTTTCCCCCAAGATTAACATTTTTACACGACTGCAACCTTCTGGGTTGCAAAGAGAAGGGATCTCTCTAAGCAACACTTTAACACCAGGCAATCTGTGCTTATCGCTACCCAGCCACCTCCAAGACTATTCTGCTCCTGCTTAGTTCATTTTGCTGGTTCCTGGATCTTATTACTATAGGTGTGAGGGGGTTGGGGACGACAACTCGGACCCCGTTGTTTATGTCTTGCTGGTAGGAAGGGGGACTGAGCAAAATAAAAGCGAACAATAAAGCAAAGCATTAGCCAAAAGAATGCTTTTATTGCCACCAGGAGTAATTCAAACCTTTTGTGGTGGTTTTGAGACAAGCTTTATGGTGGTCAAGTCATACATTGCTGGTTGGATTTGAAAACCAGGCAGGGTATTTTATGACCATTAATAAATGTTTGTAGCCTGCATACGAACACAGGAGAGGTAATCACACCTCTCAAGCCGATCACCTGCAGTGGTCAGAGAAGTGACTTTTACCCCCATCCACCCTCTCCCCATGAATTACTGCTAGATGAATTAAGGGTTGCTTTGACTCTTTATATCCTCTCTCTGAAGTATCAGTGTTTGCTGGTTCTATACACAAGATACCAGACTCAAACAGGCCAGTTCAGGCCAGTTTGCAGATCTTACAGAGCTTCACGACATTACTCTGGGTCAAATCCCCCCTTACCCTGTGACTCCTGATAGGATGTACTTAAACTGTATGGAAATTACCTCGTCACCCGTTTGAGGCCCCTCACCAGACTGCTATAAAACAGAGGCACTGATTCCTGAAGAACTGCAGTTATTCATACATTTTAGGGCTTCTGTGATTCTTTAGCTTGACCTGGTGCACAGCCCAGGCCAGGGGACCACCCCACGCTGATTCCTGCGTCAAGACCAATAGTTGTGGCAGAACTAGAGCGGAGTAAAACCTCCTGTCTTGAGTTAACAATGTACAGCAATAGGGAGAAAAAAGTGTGTGTGTGTGTGTGTGTGTATATATATATAAACATACATACACACACTCAGTGTTGAGGCA